>JBBGZY010003340.1:0-100000 GCA_037952925.1 Lithobates clamitans | reverse complement strand
CATATCCATCCTTAGATGTGGCTGTTGTGTTAGTTTTCCTTTTCAGACTAAGAACATTTTCAGAAAGTACAGAATAATACATGTCACTATTTTTTATTCTAGAGGAAACATAAGAATGGAGTTTACTTCCATGTGTATCTGAAAATTTGAAATTCCCTTCTTATTAAAACGTATTATTTTTTTCTTCCTTGTTTCTCCTTCCTTCTGCCTTGTTTTTCCTTCTTCTCATTCTGTCTTCTCTTCCTGTTTTATTCTTTATTTTTTCTCCTTTCCTCTTCCTTTTGCTTTCCCCTTCCGTTTTCCTTCTCCTTTCTTCTTTTGCCTTCCTTCCTTGTATTCCCTTCCTTTTTTGCCTTCTTTTCTTTTTTTTTACTTCCTTCTTCCTTTTCTTCTCTCTTTCTCCCTTCCTTCTTTCTCGTTCATTTCCCCTTTCTTCTTCTTCTTTCTCTTTTTCCCTACCTTGTCCTTATGCATTTTCCTTCCTTTTCCTTTCTTTCCCTCTTTCTCCTTACTCTATTCTTCTTTTTTTCTCTGTTTCCTTCCCTTGTCCTTATCCTTTCTCCTTCCTTTTTTCTTTTTTCCCCTTTTTCTCCTTCCTTCTTTCTCCTTCCTAGATTCTTCTTTTTTCTCTTTTTTCCTTCCCTTGTCCTTATCCTTTCTCCTTCCTTCATTCTCAGTCCTTCCTTCTGTCTCCTCCCATCTTCTTTCTCTTATTTTCTCCCTCTTACCTCCTTCCTTCTTCTGTCCCCTTCTTTTTTTCTCATTTCTCCTTCCTTCTGCTTTTTCCTTTCTCCTTCCTTCTTCTTTCTCCTTCCTTCTTCCTTTTTCCCCTCTTTCTCCTTCCTGCCTTCTTCTTTCTCCTTCCTTCTTTCTCCTTTAGTCTTCTTCTTTCTCTTTTTACTTCTCTTGTCCTTATCATTTCTCCTTTCTTTTTTCCCTCTTTCTCCTTTCTACCTTGTTCTTTATATTTCCTTCTTTCTCATTCCTTCCTTATTTATCCTTCTTCTTTCTCTTCTTCCCTCTCTCTTGTCCTCCCTTCTCCTTTCTTTTTCCTTTTTTCCTTCCTGCCTTCTTCTTTCTCCTTTCTTTTTTTCCTCATTTTTTCTTTCCTTCTTCTTTTTCCTTTCTCCTTCCTTCCTTATCTATCCTTCTTCTTTTTCCTTTCTCCTTTCTTCCTTATGTATCTTTCTTCTTTTTCCTTTCTCCTTCCTTCCTTATGTATCCTTCTTCTTTTTCCTTTCTCCTTCCTTCCTTATGTATCCTTCTTCTTTTTCCTTTCTCCTTATGTATCTTTCTTCTTTTTCATTTCTCTTTCCTTGCTTATGTATCCTTCTTCTTTTCTTTTTTCCTTCTCTTGTACTTATCATTTCTCCTCCTTCCTTTTTTTCTCTTTTCTCCTTCCTTTTTTCCTTCCTTCTTCTTTCTCCTTTCTTTTTTCCCATTTCTCCTTCCTTCTTCTTTTTCCTTTCTCCTTTCTTCTTCTTACTCATTCCCTATTTTTATTCTTTTCTCCCTCTAAACTTTTTTCTCTTTTATTCTTTCTTCTATCTCCTTCATTCTTTTTTTTTCTCCTTCCTTTTTTTGTTCTTCTTTCTTCCCCTTTCTCCTTCCTTCTTCTTTCTCCTGTCTTCTGCTCATCCATAGTTGTTTTTGCATCTTTTGAGTTCTGTTCTATATTCCAGTAAAGGATCTCCCTGTCTGCCTTATTTTTTTGTATTGCTTTGTTTTTTGCTTTGAGCAGTACACAGATTCTAGTGTGTGCAACAAACCTCTGTTATGTCATGTCTTTCATTTTGCTCTTTCCTTTGTTTGTAAATGTTTAACTTCTTCTTTAAATAAAGAATGGTAACAAACATATTCCTTGAATTTTTGACTTTGTTCTTCCTTGCGTCTGTCTCCTCCTAATCTCCTACAACAATTCATTCTTTAGTACTGCAGAGCACAAAAAGTGGGCTGTAATTAAAATGGTTGCCCTGGTAGAGGTTTTTATCTTAGCAATCCTCTGTGGTGTGTTAGGGATTGCAGTAATGTACATTGCGGTGACTATGAATAGGTTGTCAGCCCACAACTGATGAAACATGTGCATGACCTTGTTTTCAAAATGCAGCACAACAAAGCACACGCTATATGCATTGTGCTCTACTGTACAGTACATTGTGACTCCATTCACAATGAATAGCATCGTGCTACAACAATACGCACTAATAGGTGTGTGTTTCATCATGTGTTGTCACAAAACAGAACTAGTAAAAAGAAGCATTGAACATTTCAATGTGTACGGCAATGGGTTTCTTTTAAAGGATCAGTCCACCCCAAAGTAATATTTTAGTGTTCTATAGATGCTGGAGATTTGGGAACCCTATTAGGGAGGTCTCTGCACTGAGTCCTGGGTCTGTACACCTGCTTTGCAAATTATGAGGGGTTCCCACCATCTCCGTGCTGAGTTCCCAGGTCTGTACATCTGCTGTGCTCATTATGAGGGGTTCCCACCATCCCTGTGCTGAGTTCCCGGGTCTGTACACCTGCTGTGCCCATTATGAGGGGTTCCCACCATCCCTGTGCTGAGTTCCCAGGTCTGTACACCTGCTGTGCTCATTATGAGGGGTTTCCACCATCACTGTGCTGAGTTCTCATGTCTGTAAACCTGCTGTGTCCATTATGAGGGGTTCCCACCATCGCTGTGCTGAGTTCCCAGGTCTGTACACCTGCCGTGCCCATTATGAGGGGTTCCCACCATCCCTGTGCTGAGTTCCCATTTCTGTAGTGTCCATTATGAGGAATTCCCACCATCCCTGTGCTGAGTTCCCAGATCTGTAGTGTCCATTATGAGGGGTTCCCACAATTCCTGTGCTGAGTTCCCAGGTCTTTACTCCTGTTGTGCCCATTATGAGGGGTTCCCACCATCCCTGTGCTGAGTTCCCAGGTCTGTACCCCTGCTGTGTCCATTATGAGGGGTTCCCACCATCCCTGTGCTGAGTTCCCATGTCTGTACACCTGCCGTGCCCATTATGAGGGGTTCCCACCATCCCTGTGCTGAGTTCCCATTTCTGTAGTGTCCATTATGAGGAATTCCCACCATCCCTGTGCTGAGTTCCCAGATCTGTAGTGTCCATTATGAGGGGTTCTCACAATTCCTGTGCTGAGTTCCCAGGTCTTTACTCCTTTTGTGCCCATTATGAGGGGTTCCCACCGTCCCTGTGCTGAGTTCCCGGGTCTGTACACCTGCTGTGTCCATTATGAGGGGTTCCCACCATCCCTGTGCTGAGTTCCCGATTCTGTAGTGTCCATTATGAGGAATTCTCACTATCCCTGTGCTGAGTTCCCGGGTCTGTACACCTGCTGTGTCCATTATGAGGGGTTACCACCATCCCTGTGCTGAGTTCCCATTTCTGTAGTTTCCATTATGAGGGGTTACCACCATCCCTGTGCTGAGTTCCCAGATCTGTAAACCTGCTGTGCCCATTATGAGGGGTTCCCACCATCCCTGTGCTGAGTTCCCAGATCTGTAGTGTCCATTATGAGGGGTTCCCACAATTCATGATGGATTTTTATTTATTCTATATTATGAAGAATGTAACATGAAGAGCTGGGACATACAAAAGACAAAGTCACCCAAACCTCCCAGGTATGCAGAAAAAGAGCCTGGAATTATGTCAGGAGATGTCAATGTTGAAGGATCCAAGACCTATAAGAATTCAGTGACTGATGCAACACACCAGGCTCCACCTCTAAACTAAATTAAAACTTCTGGGTGCAGACTAACCCTTTAAATGGGCTCTAAAGAAGTAGCAAATGAAGGTCCAACTCTTAGTTTACACTTGCAGTTGGGGGTGGTAAAAAAAAAGAGGATGAGCTGCATTTTTACCACCTTCCTTAAGCTTCAAAGGTAGCTAAACAGGGTTGTACACAGTGTCAAGGCAGCAGTACTGATCTGGATGCGACCCCTTCAAGTGAATAGGTCTGCGATGCAACTGTGAGCCAAATGCTAGGCTTCCGGTTGTGGCGTGGTATTCCTATTCAAGAATCCCATTCAGGGGTATTCGGGGAACCAACGCAGGTATAAACGGGTCCTTACCGTCATTTTTGCTGGACAATTTGGCCTGTTACAGTAAGTAGAAAAATAATGGATCTGGCCGTGCTACAGAGGGGACTCAGACCAACAGAAAGTGCCTGTTAATGGTAATAAAAGACTGCATCATATATATTTTTATTTAGAGTTATATATAAAGGAACAATGTTTGTTAACTTGGTTGATGTAAACTATTTTTTAAAAGATATAATAAGTTGGTGAATATATTTGTAAAACAGAATATGTCCATTAAAAGTAAAATGTACTTTGCTTTTTCATAGCACAGAAGTATTGTTTCTTCTCTATTGCCCATTTTGGGAAACCAACCATAGAGGAGCATTGTGTTATAGTTGACATTTGCTTCTGTTTTATAATAGGTAGTCAAATGACTACCCTGCAGAAGGACAAACCTGGTGACCATTTGGAATAAAACTTCTGATGGATTTCTTATAATCCCTTACTACAGTAAACATGGAGGGGATGTTGAGTCTTCAGCTGAAGAAGTAAACTTGCTGAATCCACTTTGATATGACTTTTAGGAGGATAGAATGTGGCTTGACAGGGTTGTAACCAGTCATTGGGATAACTACTGGGTTGGCTCTACATACTCTCTTTATAATGTTCTAGAACCTCTTTGGTGAACACCATCGTTTTGGAGACCTGAATTTGGTGACTGTAACTTATCTTCCAACATGGCAGCATACATGTGGTAGTATGCTGCCATGGATTGGTGCCAGGAAAGGAAAATTATGGTAAGTATTTGATACAATTTTCCTGGCACCAACATGGCAGCATACTACTACGTCTATGCTGCCATGGACTGGCACCAGGAAAGGAAAATTACGGTATTTGATACAATTTTCCGTTTTCCTGGCACCAACATGGCAGCACACTACCACATGTATGCTGCCATGGATTGGCGCCAGGAAAAGAAAATTACAGTATTTGATGCAATTTATCTGGCACCAACATGGCAGCATATTACCACATGTATGCTGCCATCGATTGGCGCCAGCTAAGGAAAATTATAGTAAGTATTTGATACAATTTTCTATATTCTTTATGTTGCGCAGAGGTGATGATGGTATTGCCATGAATCCTAAAGGCCATCGGACAATTGTTGTCGGACTTTCCACCAACTAATGTTGGCTAGCAGGTTCTCAAATTTTCCGCCAACAAATGTCTGTTGTCGGATTTTCCGAGCGCGTGTACACAAGCCCGTCGGACAACAGTCCAAAGTACAAACACGCATGCTCGGAAGCAGAAGCGGTCGGTCTTGTAAGCTAGAGTTCGTAATGGAGAATTAACATTCGTGACAAATTATGAAATCTCCAAATGCAGCGCACAATTCTCTTCTTCTTTAATGGGATAATAATGAAGCTGCTTTGCTGGTGATACTGATGGAGCTATTGCAAACAAATTTTCAAAGTTTTTTTTATTTCTAGTGATATCAAGAATAATATTATTATGCTTTTTTATTTTTTTTATTTTGGCAAGTAACCACAACACCATTATCCCGTAGTTTTTAAGATCAAAGATACAACTATATTGGTGTCCCTTGTCAATTTTACATTGTATTTTTTAAATTTACCTGCCTACTCCCAAAATGTCATTTGAAGTAAAACACATAGCCAAGTATTATTCTACACAATTTTTTTATTATGTATTAAAAAAATAAAACAAATAAAATTAGACATGCTATCTGCCAATAGAACTTAACCAAAAAGTGCATTCTATGTATCCAAAAATATAGAAAATATACCAAACCAAATCATTATTCAACCAAAAACATAATGTCAAAGCAATAACTCCAAGGCCAATAATAAATAACACGTTATCTCCTCCGATTCCGCAACATGTCTGGTTGACGAACGGTCGCTCAGAAGCGAACTGAAAAGCACGAAATGGAAAGTGCGAAATGAAAAGCGCGAATCAACACTCACCAAACTTCTACCAACACGAAATTAGCAGAAGGAGCCCGAAGGGTGGCGCTAAAGAACTGAAAAACAACGTAGTGCGTCTAGTACGTCACTACGTTTGTAATTGTTGGCCAACATTTGCGTGGCCGTGTGTATGCAAGACAAGTTTGGGCCAACGCCCTTCAGACAAAATTCCACGGTTTTGTTGGCCAACAATCCGATCGTTTGTACGTGGCATCAGACCTGAGCTGGAATCAATCCCAGGGGGCATGATCCAGGAGACAGTTCTCTAGAGATGTTGGATCTCTAGTTTCTAGTGTTCATGTATCAATCCAATTATATTGGTAGCTGACTTTATGGCTATGTGGTTCGCTATTGATTGTAGGTGCTGTTTCGTTTTTTTTTTTTTTTTTTAAAGTGTAAATTCTGCTTACTTCTGAAATAGAAGAACGAGCAGATTAATGTTTGAGTGAAGGTGGTAGCTCAAAGGGTAAGAGCTCTCACTGGACTGCTGGAGACCTGAGTTCAAATCCCTCTGAGGGAAAGCCTTGTGTGGTGCAGGTGCTGTGCAGTGCCTGAACCCCCTGATGGTTGGATGGGGCAGTGGGAAATGTTTGTGACCCACTACCCTGTCCTATCATCAAGAGGTTCAGGTACTGTGTAGTACCTGGGGTGAGGCCAATAAAAACCTAAGTCCCTGCTTTTGGCATGAGCTGCCCTGGTAAGACAGCCCATTCTATTTATATATGTTGCAGTGATGTCACAGACCATGGACTGAAGAGGCAGGGTGTCCACAACCTAATGTGATGCCCACACATGTTACAGGCCTGTGGGGGCCTGGGACTGGAGCAGACTGGTGGGTTGTCCATGGCCTCCAGACTTTCACTTAGGGATCTGAGCTCTACTGCACATCCACGTTTCTGCCCTCAGAGTCTACAGCGCTTGCAGATTCGCACTTGGGGGTCTACTGCGCCTTCATGGATTCAAACTCGGGTCTACGCCATCCCGGGTTAACACTCTTATCCACTGAGCTACTTGCCTCTGCTCAACAGCTTGTGTGCTCATTCTCCTACTTAAGTAGTAAAAGATTGCAACAAATTCAAAGAGATGAATTGGGATTTGAACCTGCCACTCCAAAATCAATGCTGGGTTGGGAGCTCTAGACTAAACCACTGAGCCACAACTCTTGGAACATCACCTTTGGTAAATCAAGACTTAGTAAGTGAAAAGTGATTAACAAGCTTGTATTTGAACCTGCCACTCCAAAACGGGTAATTCGTAGCTAGCTTCCTGAACAACACCACTCAAGACTCAAAATGACTCAAATCCAGAAAAAAATTGGGGCTTTTTTCTTCTTATTTAGACTCAGGCTCAGGGGTTTGGCAGCCAAATCTTAAAAAAAAAAAAAAAAAATCTTAATAAATCAACACTTGAGTAATGATCATTGATTCCTGATCTCCAGCAGACAATATTTGCAACACACTGTCCTTAGCCAGGTGGGTGAGTGAAAAGTGGGACTTATTATGTTTTATTCTTTATTTTTGCACTGTGGATCAGCTCGGACTTGGGGGTTTAGTAAATAAAATAAGCACTGATTTGATCAAGCTATATTACATGTGTCCACCTAATTCACGGAAGTCATAGACTAAATACGATTAGTACCAGGTGATCCAATATCCCTGCTGGAATCTCTTCCAGCAACATTAATTGCAACAAGCTTTTTTTTTTTTTTTTTTTTTTTTTAATCCAGGTGGTTAAAAAGTGGAACTTTTCTCTTGATGGGCCTTTGCACTCCAATTTCGGATTGGTTGGTTGAGGAGAGTTGATGAAGACATCAAGATTTATTCTACATAAGAGCAGGTTTAGGAGAACTAGGAAAGGCAGTAGATGTGGTTTTAGGGTTCCTTTGCAAGTTCTTTGGATTAGAACTCTGTAATCATTCACTATAGATATGCACAGTTTCTTGTGTTTGAGAAATCCCATTTGTAGAAATTTGACATTACTTACTCCAACATGAGCCAACACAACATTTAATCTCTTGCTGTGGAACAAAGTTGATGTTGGCAATCAGCGGTCTTGATGTTGCAGCTAGAAGCAGACCCAGTTATGGTATAGGAACCTATTCCAGTCTTGGAGCATTTCAAAACTTTTCTTATTTCGGGAAACAGAAGGAAAAAGGCAAGAGGTCTCCTAAGCTAACCTGTCACTAGTGTCATAAGTGGCAGAGTGAAGACCTTGGAGGTGAACGAAGAAGACACAAATCAGAAACCACTGAATAAAAAAAAAAAATGCAAACCCAAACAAACAATACCTAATTGGTCAGCTCTGAACTTCTAATGAGCCCAATGGTACCGTACTCTATGATTCAACATGGTCCAACATTACCGTAACTGTCCACAGATTTCCTACTAGTACTCTATAAACTTATATTGGAAATGGGAAAGGACCAGAAAACCATTTGCAACCCATAAAAACAAAGCTTTATCTATATTTTACTTTGCATGTATGTTAACCAACTCTTTGTTAGTCACTTTTAAAACACACACTAGTTATTGGTGCAGTCACTGCAATGTAGAGCCCTATACACTCGTAGGACAATACATCCATCAGTGGGTGTCAGAGGCTGGGTTCACACTAGAGCACGGAGCGGATCACAGCAGGGGGTCTGGTGCGTCTCCATTCACCGGTTCAGGTCCGATTCCAGCCCGAATTTTGGGCTGAATTCGGACATGAAACGGACGAGAAGACGCACAGGGCTCCTGTGCAATTCACACCGGAGCCGCTCCGGAGATGTGAGAGCCGGTCCCAATCTCCTGCTATGCAAATTCATCGCTCCCGACTGTCCCTGATTTGGAGCAATGTCCCTCTGTCCCTCTTTCCTCCTCATTTGTCCCTCATTTTGGTCTGATCTATATAGATGTATATAAAATGCACTTTTTATCTATCAAAAAGTGTTTTCCAGCACTAAATCTTTCATCTGATTTCTAAAATTGCTGCATTTGTAAATTCCAAAAGCCAATATAAAGGAATAGTAGTGGTAAAAAAAAGCACTTGTGGGTTTAACCAATCTTGTTTTTTTTTTGGTACAATTCTCCTTTAAGGGGGCGTGTCAAGGGGTGTGCCCAATGCCTGCATACTTTTGCTGATAGGTGTCCCTCATTCCCATCTCAAAAAGTTGGGAGGATACAGAGAAACCAACATCCAATTCACAATGTTGTGAACCCAGCCTTAGTGTAGTGAGCGGCTGAAGAATCTTAGTAGATAGCTAGAAGGAGTGTGGAATAGCTAAAATATATATTTTACACAAATTTAAAAAAATACAAAAAAAACTTCTTTGACAACTTATGAGGTCTGTGATCAGGATAGCCGAAGGACTGCAGGAGGGCAGCAGCAATGACTTACAAGAAATGATGGAAAAAATGTGAAAAAAAAAAAAAAAAAGGCAATTATTTAGAATATACAAGTGTTGTCTGGTGCTAAAAAAAAATTTTGGGGGGGGGGGGGGGGGGGGACGGCGGCAAACAAACCCCTTCATTTACCTACAAATGGATCACTCCAGTTGTTACGGTTCCCTGATACCCAGCGCCGCGGCTTCTGTGTTAACCCGGTCTTCTTTCCACGTTCCAAATCTTCAGCCTCCCGTCCTGATTGGCCGGGATGAGAAGCTGGAAATCAATGGCGAATAATGATGCGCTAATATCAAAAGTGGGAGGGTTCGGTGGCGCAGTGCTCTGCGCCGCAAGGACAACCTTTTACAAGCCAATTAGAGCCTCAGGCTCTAATCACATGCTTGTTAAAAAAAAAAAAAATGACGGACCTCATAGAAACGAATCAGTCAGCACCCCGCACAGTGCGCAGCCACACACATAGAACAATTGATTTTTAAAAAAAATGATAATATGACTAACATTTTTTAACTTTAAGATGTTAAAAATTGTTTGTTACAGTATTTTATCAGGTTTTTTTTTTTAAATAAATTGTTCTATGATTGGATTATGCAAACTAGGGGGGGGGCGGCGCCCTGGCACCCCACTGGAATACACATTGCTATCATTATTACTCAATGTTTGGATTCACTTTAACCTTAAGATTATGGTCTCCCACAAATAAGACTTCTACTTCATCAGTATAAGAAATGGAGATGTTTAACCACTTGCCGATTTCTCCCTGTAGTTTTACTGTCTCGGTGCAGGCCGGCTGTGCAGAATTATACAGATTTTGCATTTCCGGGTAGGGGGCACATGCAGCAACCCAGCTGTGCTGTCATTGGCTCCCACACATGCCAACCACCACTTCCCGGCCAATGATTTATGGCGGGGACCCACTGATCGTCGGAGCGAGTGACCAGAGAGAGCTTTGCGTATGTAAACAACACAAAGCTCTCTTCTGACAGCGGCAAAGTGCCGGTTTATGTTTCCCTGCAAAGCAGGGAATAAAGACCGGCACATCCCTTAGTAACAGCACCACACAGTAAACACTTTACACATAGATAGGCACTTTTTTAACCCCTTGTTTGCCCCAGATGTTAACCCCCCTCCCAGCCAGTGTCAGTGTATATTATTAGCACTGATCACTGTATGAGAGTCCAATCACACGAGCTCGACTCCAAAGTTGCACGATTTCCAATGTGACTTTGATCTGACTTTACGCTCAATGGACCTAAGTCGCACCAAAGTAGTGCAGGCTCCCGATCTGAACGGGCGCCACTGAAAAGAATGAAAAAGAAAAATTGGCCATGTCCAAAGTCGCAACGACAATTCACACAAGTGTAAATGGAGTCTTAGCGTCACTGGAGATGTCAGTGGCCATTAGCCAGTTGCCACAAAGTGTCAGTTAGTGTCAGATTGCCCACCATACTAGCACAATCCCATTATATGTCACTGATCGCCACCATTACTAGTATAAAATAAATAAGTATAAATTCCAGTATATATCTCAAAGTTTATAGATGCTATAACTTTCACGCAAGCCAATCAATAAACACTTATTGGGCTTTTTTATTTTTTTTATTTTAGCAAAGACATGTAGCAAAATTCATTTTGGCCTAAATGTATAAAGAAATGTGATTTTTTTTTTAAATATATTATCTATTTTATATATTATATGGATATATTTTATAACAAAAAGTAAAAAATATTTTTAACTTTTTGTCAAAATTTGTGTTCGTTTTTTCATTTATAGCATAAAAAATAAAAACCCCAGAGGTGATCAAATACCACCAAAAGAACGCTCTATTTATGTGAAAAAGGGATATGAATTTTGTTTGGGTACATTGTCGCATGACTGCACAATTACCAAAGTAGTGCAGTGCCGAATAACAAAAAAGTGGCCTGGTCATGGGGGGGGGGGGGGGGTAAAATCTTCTTGAACTCAAGTGGTTAAACAAAGGTGATTTACAGGTTGTGAGTCAGGTCTCCCAAGACTTGGCCCCCTAAACCAGTGGTTTTCAACCCTGTCCTCAAGTACCCCCAACGGGCCATGTTTTGGGAATTGCTCTTAGATAAAATAGCTGTCCAAAATACCAAGTCATTGACTCTGATTTGAAGTACCTGTGCAAGATGAAGGAAAACCTGCAAACATGGCCTGTTGGGGGTACTTGAGGACAGGGTTGAGAAGCACTGATCTAAACCACATCTTCATAAAGAACAGAGGCTGCATCATTATCCTCTTTTGGAAACACAGGAAATTCACAGACATGGTCAGTAGGACCCCTGCACACTGGCAAGCTATGCCACCCTCCATCCTATGTGGGATAAGCAAAAAACAGGAAATCATTTTGCATCTCTGCATTACTTGCACCTTTCTCCATTATCCTGGGTTCCGTCCCTTTAAAATCCCTGCAAGTACAAATAAATACACTCTATTACCAAAAGTATTGGTACACCCGCCTTTACACACACATGAACTTTAATGGCATCCCAGTCTTAGTCCGTAGGGTTCAATATTGAGTTGGCCCACCCTTTGCAGCTATAAACAGCTTCAACTCTTCTGGGAAGGCTGTCCACAAGGTTTAGGAGTGTGTCTATGGGAATGTTTTACCATTCTTCCAGAAGAGCATTTGTGAGGTCAGGCACTGATGTTGGACGAGAAGGCCTGGCTCACAGTCTGCGCTCGAATTCATCCCAAAGTTGTTCTATCGGGTTGAGGTCAGGACTCTGTGCAGGCCAGTCAAGTTCCTCCATCCCAAACTCGCTCATTCATGTCTTTATGGACATGGCATGCAGGGAAAGGAGGTTCTACAAAATTCTAAGTATTGACTCGGGGGGGCTGAATACAAATGTACCCCAAACTTTTCACATATTTATTTGTAAAAAAATGTTGCAAATCATTTTCCTTCCATTTCACAATTATGTGCCACTTTGTGTTGGCCGATCACATAAAATCCCAATAAAATCCATTTACGGTTTTGGTTGTAACATGACAAAATGTGGAAAATTTCAAGGGGTGTGAATACTTTTTCAAGGCACTGTATATACAGCAGGGTCCAGACAAGTGGCGAGGATATTTGGAGTGCACATTTTCGTTTTTTTGGGGGGGGGTTTTGTGTGAAAAAGGTGAACGTACCCTTTAAGCTGTTAATAACCCCAGGCACCAAGAAGAGAATTTTCAACATGCATAACAATTTCTGTAGCAGCATCCAAATTCCTAATAGCATGGAATGAAACAGCAAACTAGAAATGCCACTCTCCTTTAGGTGCAAGGACATGAGCTGCAGCACTAGTCATCACCCCCCTTCCCCCAATGGCAGAATTAAGGTGCCTGGGGGCCAATGTCTGCTGGCAGAAGTGTGGCAGAGAAGGTGGCCAATCACAGCTGGGAAATGTTGTGCTTCAATAAGGCAAAAGAAGATTCATGAGCAATACTGCCCTCTGCTGGCCATAAAAAATTGCAAGAACCTTTGAATTAAAAGGAACGCACACAGTATTAGTGTTAGTATTGTTCTGGAAGGCATCACCACCGATACACATTAGTACATGGAGCATGTGTAGGATACAAACACCTTTATAGGTCTCTTTAACAGACTTAAGGTGGAACAAGATTCCCGCTTAAAAAAAAAAAGTGCGAGCAGGCTCTTTATTTCAGAAGAGACGTGGAATGTCTCTTTTGCCATAAAATAAACCAACCTACATATGCTCACAGTCTTCTCTGCTCAGTTTATATTTCAGCAACAACACACGTGTGCCAGGATGACTGTACGCCTGTACCTGCGCAGGAGTGACGTCATCCCACGCCAGCCAATGAGAACAGCCGTTGCCCAGCACCCAAAAGAAGATGGTTAGAAAATTGCCGATGAGAGGCGTAGGATCATTGAAGGAAGCCAAATATCACGGAGTTTAGCTCTGCTTTAAGATAGATTCAAAGCCACACTAATGCCGCGTACACACGATCGGAATTTCGGCCCGCAAATGACCGATGAGAGTTTTTCATCGGAAAATGCGACCGTGTGTATGCCCCATCGGACTTTTGCTGGCGGAATTCCAGCCAGCAAAAGATTGAGAGCATGCTCTCAATTTTTCGGTCGGGAAAAGTTCCTACCCGAAAATGCGATCGTCTGTAGCAATTCCGACGCGCAACTTCATTTTCTTAGCTCGTCATAGTGTTGTACGTCACCGCGTTCTTGGCGGTCGTAGTTTCAGCTAACTTTTGCGTGACCGTGTGTATGCAAGGCAAACTTGAGCGGAATCCCGTCGGAAAAGGCGCCATATCTTTTTCCGACGAGAAAGCCGATCGTGTGTACGCGGCATTAGACTCCCTGGCCAATCGGGTTTCAGGACCGGCTTCCTGATTGGTCGGGAGGAGAATCAGGAAGACAATAGCGGATATTAATTTGCTATTGTCACACAACTGGGTGGACTCAGGGCGCAATGCTCTGCGCCCCAAGTCCACCCTTTTTAAAGCCAATTAGGGCCTCTGGCTCTAATCATGTGCTTCTTAAAAAAAAAAAACAAACATTGGAATACATTCGTCCGGCGCCCCGCCTGCAGATTAGGGCCTGGGCACATGGATTGGGGGCGCCCCATATGGATGGGCTGCCACTGGTCAAAACCAAGTACCTGCACCCAGGAAATGAAAAAAAATGATTTACATTAGTGGCAGAGGAGGGAGGGAATAGGAGGATCAGCAGAACTTCTAAAATTAAAGGGGTTGTAAAGGTTTGTGTTTTTTCACCTTAATGCATCCTATGCATTAAGGTGAAAAAACACCTGTCAGTGACTCCCTCCCCCCCCCATTTTACTTACCTGAACCCTCAAACTTGTCCCACAGGGACGCGCTGTCTCTCTGCCTGGGATTCTCGGCTGTTGATTGGAAAGATTGATAGCAGCGCAGCCATTGGCTCCCGCTGCCATCAATCAAATCCAATGACATGGCCGCCTGGGGCGGGGCCGAGTCCTGCATTAGACATCTACGGACGCCGAATGCTGGACTTGGGAGCGCGCACGCAAGGTAACCCCCGGAAGAGCGTTTCCCCTAGGGGGTTATCTGATGTGGGGAGGAGCCGAGAGAGCCACCGGGGGACCCCAGAAGACCAGGATCGGGGCCACTCTGTGCAAAACGAGCTGCACAGTGGAGGTAAGTATGACATGTTTGTTATATATTAAAAAAAAAATTAACTTTAGTGTCACTTTAAGTGAAGTTCTGCTTTAAATAGTTGTCACCAGAACAGGTGTCCCCATTGCAATATTTTCCCTGTATGCCAGTTCTGGTGACGACATCTCAAAATTTCGGATTTCTCATCACTTTCTGTCTCCATGATAATGATCACTAGGACAAATAGAGAAGGTGAATCTCCACACTGGGGACAGAGGTTCAAACCCTTCACCACTCTAACCAAAACCTGCAAGTTTTTTTTTACATTTAGCCCAGGTTCACACTGACAGCGGGAATGAAATCATGTGAGTTCAGCTAAACGCGCAGGATTTCATTCCTGCATGTCAGTCCTGACTTCGGGGTCGATTTTAGAGACATCTGTGCGGGTTTCTGCAGAGAGACCTATTGAAATGATCGGACGGTGCCATTGCTGGTAATAGCTGCCAATTCGGCATGCGATTAGACATGTCAACTCGCTGCAATGCTTAATACACTTTGGGAGCAGGAAAACAAAATAAAATGTGTTTTTTATTATAGCACTTCTCTAGCCCATTCAAAAATATAAA
The DNA here is from genome assembly GCA_037952925.1 of Lithobates clamitans. Classification (NCBI taxonomy): domain Eukaryota; kingdom Metazoa; phylum Chordata; class Amphibia; order Anura; family Ranidae; genus Lithobates; species Lithobates clamitans. Next base: position 84,857 of record JBBGZY010003340.1, on the reverse strand, counting down.
CGTGCATCTCAAAAAATGTGATTATCATCAAAAAGTTAATTTATTTCAATAATTCAATTAAAAAAGTGAAACTCGTATTTTATATAGATGCATTACACACAGAGTGATATATTTCAAGCATTTTTTTCTTTCAATTTTGATGATTATGGCTTAGAGCTAGTGAAAACCCGAAGTTCAGTATCTCAGAAAATTAGAAGACCAATAAAAATAAAAAGGATTTTTAATACTGAAATGTTGGCTTACTGAAAAATATGTTCATGTACAGTATAGTATGCACTCAATACTTGGTCAGGGCTCCTTTTGCATAAATTACTGCATCAATGCGGCATGGCATGGAGGCAATCAGAGCACTGTACAGCATTACAGGCCTCTCAGACCACCGTCCAGATCCAGAGCACTGTGTAGCATTACAGGCCTCCTCAGACCACCGTCCAGAGCACTGTGCAGCCTTACGGGCCTCCTTAAACCACTGTCTAGTGCACTGTGCAGCATTACAGCCTCTCATACCACCATCCAGAGCACTGTGCAGCATTACAGGCCTCCTCAGACCCCTGTCCAGAGCACTGTGCAGCATTACAGGCCTCTTCAGAGCACTGTGCAGCATTACAGGCCTCCTCAGACCACTGTCCAGAGCACTGTGTGCATTACAGGCCTCCTCTGACCACCGTCAGAGCCAGAGCACTGTGCAGCCTTACAGGCCTCAGAACACAGACCAGAGCACTGTGCAGCATTACGGGCCTCCTCAGACCACTGTCTAGAGCACTGTGCAGCATTACAGGCCACTTATACCATCTTCCAGAGCACTGTGCAGCATTACGGGCCTCCTCAGAGTCCTGTCCAGAGCACTGTGCAGCATTACAGGCCTCCTCAGACCCCTGTGCAGAGCACTGTGCAGCATTACAGGCCTCAGAACACAGTCCAGAGCACTGTGCAGCATTACGGGCCTCCTCAAACCACTGTCTAGAGCACTGTGCAGCATTACAGGCCACTTATACCATCGTCCAGAGCACTGTGCAGCATTACGGGCCTCCTCAAACCACTGTCTAGAGCACTGTGCAGCATTACAGGCCTCCTCAGATCACTGTCCAGAGCACTGTGTGCATTACAGGCCTCCTCTGCCCACTGTCCAGAGCTAGAGCACTGTGCAGCATTACAGGCCTCCTCAGACCCCTGTCCAGAGCACTGTGCAGCATTACAGGCCTCCTCAGAGCACTGTGCAGCATTACAGGCCTCCTCAGACCACTGTCCAGAGCACCATGTGCATTACAGGCCTCCTCTGACCACAGTCCAGAGCCAGAGCACTGTGCAGCATTACAGGCCTCCTCAGACCACTGTCCAGAGCACTGCACAGCATTACAGGCCTCCTCAGAACACAGTCCAGAGCACTGTGCAGCATTATGGGCCTCCTCAGACCACTGTCTAGAGCACTGTGCAGCATTACAGGCCACTTATACCACATTCCAGAGCACTGTGCAGCATTACAGGCCTCCTCAGAGCACTGTGCATCATTACAGGCTTTCTCAGATCCCTGTCCAGAGCATTGTGTGCATTACAGGCCTCTTCAGACCACCGTCCAAAGCCAGGGCACTGGGTAGCATTACAGGCCTCCTCATACCACTGTCCAGAGCACTGTGCAGCATTACAGGCCTCCTCAGACCACTGTCCAGAGCACTGCGCAGCATTACAGGCCTCCTCAGAGCACTGTGCAGCATTACAGGCCTCCCCAGACCACTGTCCAGGACATTGTGTGCATTACAGGCCTCCTCAGACCACCGTCCAGAGCCAGAGCACTGGGTAGCATTACAGGCCTCCTCATAACACTGACCAGAGCACTGTGCAGCATTACAGGCCTCCCCAGAACACTGTCTAGAGCACTGTGCATCAATACAGGCCTCCTCAAACCACTGTCTAGAGCACTGTGCAGCATTATAGCCTCTCATACCACCATTCAGAGCACTGTGCAGCATGACAGGCCTCTCATACCACCATCCAGAGCACTGTGCAGCATTACAGGCCTCCTCAGAGCATTGTGCAGCATTACAGGCCTCCTCAGACCACTGTCCAGAGCATTGTGTGCATTAAAGGCCTCTTCAGACCACCAACCAGAGCCAAAGCACTGGGCAGCATTATAGGCCTCCTCATACCACTGACCAGAGAACTGTGCAGCTCTACAGGCCTCCCCAGACCAATGTCCAGAGCACTGTGCAGCAATACAGGCCTCCTCAGAGCACTGTGTGGCATTACAGGCCTCATCAGACCACTGTCTAGAGCACTGTGCAGCATTATAGGCCTCAGAACACAGTCCAGAGCACTGTGCAGCATTACGGGCCACTTATACCACTGTCCAGAGCACTGTGCAGCATTACGGGCCTCCTCAAACCACTGTCTAGAGCACTGTGCAGCATTACAGGCCACTTATACCACCGTCCAGAGCACTGTGCAGCATTACGGGCCTCCTAATACCACCATCCAGAGCACTTTGCAGCATTACAGGCCTTTCATACCACCATACAGAGCACTCTGCAGCATTACAGGCCCCCTCAGAGCACTGTGCAGCATTACAGGCCTCAGACCAATGTCCAGAGCATTGTGTGCATTACAGGCCTCTTCAGACCACCGTCCAGAGCCAGAGCACTGGGTAGCATTACAGGCCTCCTCATACCACTGTACAGAGCAATGTGCAGCATTACAGGCCTCCCCAGACCACTGTCCAGAGCACTGTGCAGCAATACATACCTCCTCAGAGCACTGTGCAGCATAACAGGCCTCATCAGACCACTGTCTAGAGCACTGAGCATTATAGGCCTCTCATGCCACCATCCAGAGCACTGTGCAGCGTTACAGGCCTCCTCAGACCACTGTCCACTTGACCAGGGCACTGTACAGCATTAGAGGCCTCCTCAGACCACTGGCCACTTGTCCAGGGCACTGTGCAGCATTCAAGGCCTCCTCAGACCACTGTCCAGAGCACTGTGTAGCATTACAGGCCTCCTCAGAAGACCCAGGCAGAAGATCTCCCCAAACAACATAAAGCAGATCAAAAAAATTAAGGTGATTTTTTTTTCACTCCAGAGGTACATAATGAGCTTGGAAATTGTAGAGAAATGCTTAAATAATGCATTACAATTTAACTAAATCCATCCGATTTTAGTCGACTAAAATGTACTGGAGATTTTAGGCGACTATATACGACTAAAACAGTTGCAGGTGACTAAAATGCGACTAAAACTAAAATGGCATTTTAGTCAAAAGGCTATGACTAAAACGAAATCAAAATTTGCTGCCAAAATTAACACTGCTCGAAGAAGCAGTTTACAGAGCTGTCGTCTGGGAGCCGTGCTCCAGTAAACATGACAGTTTCTTGGAGAAAATCCCAGATGTTGGGACAAGAGCGTCAGAAGATAACTCATGCAAAATCAGTTTGGATTTTTTTCCCAATTTGACCATTGGTAGAGCGCTGGACCTGAAACAGGAAGGAGAAATTTAGATCTAGCAGCTACTATCAGTTAGACTACCCTGGGGTAAAATCTTTATTTCACATGACAGGAGAGAAGTAGGCAACTTGTTTCTGGGGCACAATGCTCTCCCGTCATCAGGGCTTAGATGCAGATAGTAAACTGGAAGAACACTGGGCTATAGATTGTTAACAAAGGATAGGTTAGGATTTTGCCAATTCAGGTCACAGTTTCTGCCCTATCGTTTATGTTATTTTTGTTGCCCACTAGTCTTAACATCTAGGCCCTGATGGAGAAGTATTGAGCCCCTGAAACAAGTTGGCTTTCTTGTGATGTGTCATGGGAAAAACTGGATTTTTTGTTACTCACCATAAAATCCCTTTCTAGGAGTTCATTGACGGACACAGCTTTTCTTCTTCATTCATGACTAAACAAAGTTTTATATCACCATCTACAGAAGTAGGACACTAGGCAGAAAAAGAAACAGCACCGCCTATGGGCAGTCCCAACATGTATAAAACCCCCCTCTCTGCTATAGGCATCCAGTTCGTAAAACAAAGCAGTGATATAAGTATAAACTCCAATAAAGGGGGGGGTGCTGTGTCCGTCATTGAACTCAGAGAAAGGAATTTTACGTTGAGTAACAAAAAAATCCCATTTTCTCTTACGTTCATTGAGGGACACAGCTTCCATTCTTTATTCATGACTAAACAGGGATGTTCGAAAGCAGTGGTACAACGAAGGGTGGGCAACCCAAAAGGAAACCGAAGCAGTCAAGCAAACATGCCAACTACCCAAACTAGGAGCCTTAAACAGTAGCCTGCAAAACCTTATGGCCAAAAACAAGCATCCAAAGATGCAAACAAACCAACTACGTGAAACTTCGCAAAAAAACTAGCACAGGTGGCCAGGTAGCTACCTTGCAACCTGAGACACAGATGCCAGAAAGCACAGAAAGCACTATCTCCCCAGTGGAGCATGCAACAACCGGTAAGGGAGGAGCTCGTCCCTTCCCTCGTCCTCCTACTCCCGAACACACGTCAGACGGATTCAACAGAAACCGTGGCAGCGGAGGCCGCCAGGCCTGGTCTTGGCCGTCCAGGAGCAAAAGAAGTAACTGACCACACGCAGGAGGCCACAGTGGACAGGTACATTTGAACCACCCAGACCACCTCCAAGGACAGCAACGCAGCCTTCGTAGGATGTGATGGCCATGGACACAAGGAAGGCAGAACAATACCCCCAGTCAGGCAAAAATTTGACACAGCCTATGGCATAATGGCATAAAGGAGGAGCAAAAAAGAAGAACCACCACCTTATCCATAAGTTGTACCCAACAGGGAGACATACAAGCGAAGACCGCCAGCTCAGACACCTGCCTCGCAGAAGCAGTGGCGGCTAAGAAGGCAACTTCCAGAGAATGAGTAAGCACGGGAGTCTCCTGAATAGTCTTCAAGGCAGGCTTCTGAAGAACCGAAGAAACCAATAGCAAGATCCATGGTGTAAGAGGAAGCGCACGGAGGACGCCAAACGATAAATCCCTTGATTAAAGTTGCAAAGCAGGAAGTGCACGACCAAAAGACACTGAAAAAAACACGAGGGCAGAACCTGGACCCCTAATGGTACTCCAGGCAAGGCATTGTATAATGCCCCGTTAAAGAATAGCCACCGAGATGGGATGTGGAAGAACACCCAGAGCCATGCACGAGACAATATAAGCCTCCCAGGGTGAAGATAAATCTTCCCAGAAGCAGACTTGTGAACCTGCAATCTTGGAGGGCAATACCAACCCAATAACTCCCAGTTCCACAATCCGGACTTCAAAAATCATGTCATCAAGCCAGAGCCGGTAACACAGGATGATAAACTGAATCCTGGAGCAGGCAGCCTCCCAGGGAGTGAACATGACCAGCTGCATCATGGCGGTGGATCTCAGACCAGTCTGGAGCTACCCAAAGGACCAGAATCCCTTCAGCAACTGTCCTGCATCCTGTGCAGTAAGTTAGGGAGCAGCTTGAAGGGAGGCAGAAATGAGATGATACTGGTCCCACAATGCCACCAGCACATCCACCATGGGGTCCCACACTCAGGCCACAACCGCGACACCTCCTCATTGAGGTAGGACAACCGAAGATCCACATGCAGGGATCCCAGCATAGGCAGATCTAATAAAACATGTCCGGAAGCAGAAACCAATCCCCCTGATCCAGCGACTGATGACAGAGGTAAGCCATCTGCCAATTGCCGATGCAGGGAATATGCACAGCACAGACAGAACATGATGTTCTGCCCACTGCACGAGGTGGGAAGCCTCCAGCACCACTGCCACACTCCTCATGATGCCCTGGTGGTCAATATAGGCCACTGGTGGCACTGTCTGATGGATCCTGACCAAGAGCCTCTGAATAAGATTGGTCCATTACTCCAGAGTCAATCCGATCACTTGCAGCTCCAGCTTTGATGGGCAACCAAGCCCCCTCCGGAGTGCAACGGACTAATGCCCAGCTTAAACTCAGGGCTTCTTCCTAGACGGACAGGCTGGCGGCCTATATAACGACCGTCCATGGAAGGTGAAGGACTTATGGATAAGGTGAACCACCACCTTATCCATAAGTTGTACCCAACAGGGAGACATACAAGCGAAGACCGCCAGCTCAGACACCTGCCTCGCAGAAGCAGTGGCGGCTAAGAAGGCAACTTCCAGAGAATGAGTAAGCACGGGAGTCTCCTGAATAGTCTTCAAGGCAGGCTTCTGAAGAACCGAAGAAACCAATAGCAAGATCCATGGTGTAAGAGGAAGCGCACGGAGGACGCCAAGCGATAAATCCCTTGATTAAAGTTGCAAAGCAGGAAGTGCACGACCAAAAGACACTGAAAAAAACACGAGGGCAGAACCTGGACCCCTAATGGTACTCCAGGCAAGGCATTGTATAATGCCCCGTTAAAGAATAGCCACCGAGATGGGATGTGGAAGAACACCCAGAGCCATGCACGAGACAATATAAGCCTCCCAGGGTGAAGATAAATCTTCCCAGAAGCAGACTTGTGAACCTGCAATCTTGGAGGGCAATACCAACCCAATAACTCCCAGTTCCACAATCCGGACTTCAAAAATCATGTCATCAAGCCAGAGCCGGTAACACAGGATGATAAACTGAATCCTGGAGCAGGCAGCCTCCCAGGGAGTGTCCATGACCAGCTGCATCATGGCGGTGGATCTCAGACCAGTCTGGAGCTACCCAAAGGACCAGAATCCCTTCAGCAACTGTCCTGCATCCTGTGCAGTAAGTTAGGGAGCAGCTTGAAGGGAGGCAGAAATGAGATGATACTGGTCCCACAATGCCACCAGCACATCCACCATGGGGTCCCACACTCAGGCCACAACCGCGACACCTCCTCATTGAGGTAGGACAACCGAAGATCCACATGCAGGGATCCCAGCATAGGCAGATCTAATAAAACATGTCCGGAAGCAGAAACCAATCCCCCTGATCCAGCGACTGATGACAGAGGTAAGCCATCTGCCAATTGCCGATGCAGGGAATATGCACAGCACAGACAGAACATGATGTTCTGCCCACTGCACGAGGTGGGAAGCCTCCAGCACCACTGCCACACTCCTCATGATGCCCTGGTGGTCAATATAGGCCACTGGTGGCACTGTCTGATGGATCCTGACCAAGAGCCTCTGAATAAGATTGGTCCATTACTCCAGAGTCAATCCGATCACTTGCAGCTCCAGCTTTGATGGGCAACCAAGCCCCCTCCGGAGTGCAACGGACTAATGCCCAGCTTAAACTCAGGGCTTCTTCCTAGACGGACAGGCTGGCGGCCTATATAACGACCGTCCATGGAAGGTGAAGGACTTATGGATAAGGTGAACCACCACCTTATCCATAAGTTGTACCCAACAGGGAGACATACAAGCGAAGACCGCCAGCTCAGACACCTGCCTCGCAGAAGCAGTGGCGGCTAAGAAGGCAACTTCCAGAGAATGAGTAAGCACGGGAGTCTCCTGAATAGTCTTCAAGGCAGGCTTCTGAAGAACCGAAGAAACCAATAGCAAGATCCATGGTGTAAGAGGAAGCGCACGGAGGACGCCAAACGATAAATCCCTTGATTAAAGTTGCAAAGCAGGAAGTGCACGACCAAAAGACACTGAAAAAAACACGAGGGCAGAACCTGGACCCCTAATGGTACTCCAGGCAAGGCATTGTATAATGCCCCGTTAAAGAATAGCCACCGAGATGGGATGTGGAAGAACACCCAGAGCCATGCACGAGACAATATAAGCCTCCCAGGGTGAAGATAAATCTTCCCAGAAGCAGACTTGTGAACCTGCAATCTTGGAGGGCAATACCAACCCAATAACTCCCAGTTCCACAATCCGGACTTCAAAAATCATGTCATCAAGCCAGAGCCGGTAACACAGGATGATAAACTGAATCCTGGAGCAGGCAGCCTCCCAGGGAGTGAACATGACCAGCTGCATCATGGCGGTGGATCTCAGACCAGTCTGGAGCTACCCAAAGGACCAGAATCCCTTCAGCAACTGTCCTGCATCCTGTGCAGTAAGTTAGGGAGCAGCTTGAAGGGAGGCAGAAATGAGATGATACTGGTCCCACAATGCCACCAGCACATCCACCATGGGGTCCCACACTCAGGCCACAACCGCGACACCTCCTCATTGAGGTAGGACAACCGAAGATCCACATGCAGGGATCCCAGCATAGGCAGATCTAATAAAACATGTCCGGAAGCAGAAACCAATCCCCCTGATCCAGCGACTGATGACAGAGGTAAGCCATCTGCCAATTGCCGATGCAGGGAATATGCACAGCACAGACAGAACATGATGTTCTGCCCACTGCACGAGGCGGGAAGCCTCCAGCACCACTGCCACACTCCTCATGATGCCCTGGTGGTCAACATAGGCCACTGGTGGCACTGTCTGATGGATCCTGACCAAGAGCCTCTGAATAAGATTGGTCCATTACTCCAGAGTCAATCCGATCACTTGCAGCTCCAGCTTTGATGGGCAACCAAGCCCCCTCCGGAGTGCAACGGACTAATGCCCAGCTTAAACTCAGGGCTTCTTCCTAGACGGACAGGCTGGCGGCTTATATAACGACCGTCCATGGAAGGTGAATGATTTCCCTAACAGAGCAGGAAACCAAAACCCCTATAGGAGGAAGGTCCACTTCAACCATACCAGACCTGGTCATCCAGGGAGGCTATAGAGTCATCACCTTTGAACAAGAGCACCTAATTCAGAGCTCTCATATGGACCTGTGTATATGGGACCGCCTCGGTGATAGACACCATAAAACCCAGAGTCTGCATGCAAGACTGCAGGGAAGACTTGTGGGACAAGAGTAGATGGACCGCAGTCCAAAGCTTCCAGAGTATGCCCCACCAGGAAGGACACCTAGGTCTGTTCAGAGTCCAGAGTGAGGCCCAAATACTCCAGTCCCCTGCAGACCCATGCAAAGTCCTGCAGGGAGTGCAACGTGAGCTCCGCGAGGTCCGTCAGCATGACCTTGGAGTCTGCCCACCTTGGCAGGAAGTTCAAAGAACCAGTCACAGTAATCCCGAGGAAAACGCCAAAAATGGATAATGTGCACCTCCAACCACAAACACAGCAACCACTGATGCCTCACACATATGGGCACATGCAGGTCTGCATCCTAAATGTCTATGGATGCTAGAAAACAGGCTCTACACCTGGAGGGGACCCCACAGAGCCGACCACCCGAGGGGGGGGGGGTTACCGGTGTCCCAAACTGCATCTGTGAAGGGAAAGGGGGGGGCATAGTTTACTTACAGATCCAGCGGAGTCAGATTAAACATGTATTGCAATATATGTGAACTAAATATTACTATTTTTTTTATTGCAAAGTTTGCTTGATAGCAGTGTGCAGAGGGTTTAACAAGTATTTTCCCACAAGACGTTTAACTCGCTGGCTGCCCCGGTCCAGGATGGGGCTCAGTCACGGCCCGCCTAGCGCGTAGCTGAAGTTCTGCCCATACTCACTGGACAGACTGGGGTGACCACTGGATCCAGCTTGCCCAGCCGGGCTGTTGATTGAAGATCTCTGCAGAAAAAAACAAAAAAGAAAAAGCTACGGAACCAAAAGGTCCCACTAGGGAACTTGGTCCTTACTCCTCAATAGGCAGAAAATAACTGGATGCCTATAGCAGAGAGGGGGGTTTTATACCAGCTAGGACTGCCCATAGGTGGTGCTTTGTTTCTTTTTCTGCCTAGTGTCCTACTCCTGTAGGTGGCACTATGAAACCCTGTTTAGTCATGAATAAAGATGAGAACCTGTGTCCGTCAATGAACGGTAAGAGAAAGTAATTTTACGGTAAGGCAAAAGTCCTACATTTTTAATTATTTAATTCAGGACACAGGATGAGAATTTAGGTACATTGAAACATCCAAAAGCAGCCTGAGTGGTGGGCAACCCTGCAACACAAGGCTAACAGCCCACAATAACCAACAAGTTAACAGGCGGAGCTCAACAAAGCCTACAGAGCTGCACGAAGAACCGTGCGACCAAAGCTCAAAAGCCCAAAAACCTAATTGATGGAGTGCTCTTTGACTGGGAAAGGTGGAACCTTGCTCATTAAGGTCATAGGCTTGAAAAAAGAAGTTGCTAAATCCATCTGTCGATAGCAGAACAAGCAGCAGGTTGTCCTCTCCGAGGACCTTCAGAATAATGAACAAGGAGTCAGACAATTGAAAGAGCTCTGTAACTGAGAGATAAACTCGAACAGTGCATACCATATCCGGCCAATAAAGGGAAATCTTACCAGACAAAGAGATAGTAGAACAATGTCCCGGTTAAGTTGAAAAGAGGAAACCACCTTGGAAAGAAAAGAGGCCTTGGGCCTTAAACCACAACGGTCTTTGTGTAGCTCAAGAAGCGGTTCTTTACGAGTTATAGTCGCTAACTCATAGATTTGCCTTGTTTGAAGTGATGGAAAAAGGCAACCTTGCCATTAATGGAGTTGGAAAGTCAGAAGGTTTTTTTTAACTTAATGCATTCTATGCATTAAGATAAAAAGGTCTTCTGTGTGCAGCAGCCGCCCCAGCACCCCCCAATACTTACCTGTACCCAATCTCTGTCCAGCGATGTCCACGAGTGTCTCGGCCGTCCGAGACTTTCCCTCCTGTTTGGCTGAGACACAGCAGTGGTGCCATTGGCTCCCGCTGCTATCAAAGTCAGTTAACCAATTAGGAGAGGGAGGGGAAGGGGCTGGGTGGCAGCTCGGTGTCTGAATGGACACAGGGAGCTGTGACTCTGCTCCGGTGCAAGCAGCTTGCTATGGGGGCATTCAACAGGAGGGAGGGGCCAGGAAAACAGAAGAGGCACCTGAGAAGAGGAGGATCCGGCCTTCCCTGTGCAAAACCATTACACCGGGCAGGTAAGTATAACATGTTTGTTATTTTTATTGAAAAAAATAAACGAGACTTTACAATCACTTTAAGGGTGGACAGATAAATAAAAAAATCCTTAATAGGTTTAATGGGGGTTTCTGAGGAACCAACAGAATTTGGTCTACATCCCACTGGGGAACGTACACGAGAAATACTTTGTACAAAGGCCTTCACCAAGGAAAATGAGCATTGGAACAAGAGAGGATGCCTGTTCTAGACTGCCAGTAAATTACTGAACGTTTTTGAAGAGCTTTTCAGGTGCTTTTGAAGAGCTTTTCAGGATTATTTATTTATTTAATGGAAATAGTGTTTCGTGAGCTTTTCAGGCGCTGTTTTTCGATTGAAAGCGCCTGAAAAGTGCCTCAGTGTCAAAGGGGTCTAACACACAAAAAAAAAAGAAGGCATGCTGGGAGTGTAAAGGAGTTATATTGGGAAGTCCTTTTCAGCTTTGTTTGCAAGTGTCCAATCTACTGAAGGTAATAGCATAACCCAGAGTAAGCGTCCTGTGCTACATGAGCAAGAAAAAAAAAAAGCTACTGGACCATAAATGGTAAACTTTTACAAACACTTGTCAACGTCCAAAGAGAGCAAGAAATGTCTACAATAAAGCACCCACCGCTCATAAGGATGAACTCCTGCTGATCACCCGTTTCGAATGAGCAGTTCCTTGGCTTCTCCTGAACATCACAGCTCACCCTGCTCTGCCCTCCAAGGCTGGCTCTGGCATGCATCAGTGGGTTTCGGGAAGCAGAAGATACAGCCCTGGGTGCTGATGGCAGGCTATGTTCAAGAAAAACTCCCAAGTTTATGTTACATAAGATAAATATACAGGCTATTTTGTAATTTAAAAGTTTAAATAAACTTAAACATTTTTTTTTTAATTTAGTTGGAAAGGGTTAAAATCCCTCTCAAGTTTTTTTTTTTTTCTGGTTTGTCCTCCTAAGGAGTTTTCCCTTGACAACAGGAAATCTCTACAAAGTGAGGGCAATTCCTCTTAAAACAGTTGCCACCAGGACAGGAGTCCCCATTGTAAGATTTCCCCTTGTGTGCTAGTGACACCCGTAAAATTTGGGATTTTCCTTTACCTCATCTCAGCAACAATGGACAGTCCGACACTGACGTTTTGTGCAAACCAGTGGCACTAATACAGTGATTAGTGCTAAAAATATGCACTGTCACTGTACTAATGGCACTGTCTGGGAAGGGGTTGAACACCTAGGGCAGGGGTCTCAAACTGGCGGCCCTCCAGCTGTTGCAAAACTACAAGTCCCATGAGGTATTGCAAGGCTGACGTTTACAAGAATGACTCCGCCCAGGCAGAAGCATGCTGGAGGGCCACCAGTTTGAGACCCCTGATCTAGGGCTATGAAAGGGTTAACTGTGTGCCTAGCCAGTGTTTGGGGTTGCTATGTGTGCTGCTTTTAGTAAGGGAAGTGAGAGATTTTATTCCCTGATTTGCAGGGACACAAAATCCATCCCTTCCCCAGGTCAGATTGGAGATCTGCCTCGTTTACATAGGCAGAGCTCCATTCTGTGTCTCTGCCGGACGATCAGTGGGTGCCGGTGGACATCTATTGGCTGGCATCCACTGAACGGCTTGTGCAGTGTCGAATCACAGCACGGCGCCCGCAGCTCGCCCCACTACCCGGAAGTGCCGGATCATGTACTAGTCACATGATCTGGTGCAGAGTGGCTGCCCTGCCACAATAGAAGTACGGTAGGTGGTCCACAAGCTGTTAAACAGTGTGTGTTTAGTATCACTTTAGATCAGGGGTCAGCAACCTATGGCCGGCCGCTAAATGTCCGGCCCATCAGTGCACAGTTCACTTGCACCCAGCCCGTAGACATTTTAACCCCGTCAGCTTTCTTGGGATAACAACCAATGCGGCTAAGAAGCCGATCAGCTGTTATCTCAAGCAGCCTGCCGCTCGTCCCAGCGACCAGCCTGCACTATTGCCGAACGAAGCTGCAATCGGCTTCAATTGGGTCTCGGATCTAGTAACACGGAAGCGATGTCATGACATCACTTCTGGTATACAGAAGACTTAAAAGGCGCCAAATTTTAAAAAAATGACAGCATTCAAAACAGCCAAATTTAGCGTTTTGAATGCTTTTAAGTGCAAAAGAGGGATTTGAGGTCTTATAGACCCCAGATCCCTCCATAAAGAGTACCTGTCATTGCCTGTTACTGTCACAAGGGAAGTTTACATTCCTTCTGACAGCAATAAAAGTGATCAGATTTTTTTTTTTTTAAAGGGACAGTGTAAAAATAAAAAAAATTAAATAAAATAAGAAAATTTTTTTTTAAAAGCACCCCATCCCTCCGTGCTTGTGTGCAGATATGAACGCATACCTAGGTCGGAACCACAAATGTAAACAGTGTTCAAACCACACGTGAGGTATCGCTGCGATCGTTAAGAGTGAGAGCAATATATCTACCTCCTCTAACTGGTAACCTATCATTTTTAAAGCGTCACCTATGGAGATTATTAAGTACCGTAGTTTGTCACAATTCCACAAGTGTGCGCAATTTTAAAGCAAAACATATGCAGGGTGGGGGGCTGTGTAATGTAAATGGGTCAAGAGGTACAGGGGCTGTGTAATGTAAATGGGTCCAGAGGTACAGGGGCTGTGTAATGTAAATGGGTCCAGAGGTACAGGGGCTGTGTAATGTAAATGGGTCCAGAGGTACAGGGGCTGTGTAATGTAAATGGGTCCAGAGGTACAGGGGCTGTGTAATGTAAATGGGTCCAGAGGTACGGGGACTGTGTAATGTAAAGGGATTCAGAGGTACGGGGGCTGTGTAATGTAAATGGGTCAAGAGGTACAGGGGCTGTGTAATGTAAATGGGTCCAGAGGTACAGGGGCTGTGTAATGTAAATGGGTCCAGAGGTACGGGGACTGTGTAATGTAAAGGGATTCAGAGGTACGGGGGCTGTGTAATGTAAATGGGTCAAGAGGTACAGGGGCTGTGTAATGTAAATGGGTCCAGAGGTATGGGGGCTGTGTAATGTAAAGGAGTCTAGATTATTATCTTCATTTATTAGCAGGTGAATCCTGCTCTTAAGTGGAAAAAGGTTGCTGACCCCTGCTTTAGATGTTTAGCTTGCTAAAGCACTGTGTAACATTTGGCATTTTTTTAAAAATAAAAATACTTATGTTCACTTCTTTTCTATCCTTTGTTGCATCTCAGTGCTGCTTGTCCCCTTCAGCCTCTCCCGAGACCACTACATGGCATTTCTCAGGACAGGTCTCCTGATGGTGACAACAGTGGACCATGCCCATGTAATGTCAAGTCCTATAGTCTTCATCAGAGGAGCAAATGACAACACAGGAGCACAAGAGGGATAAGTGCATTGTCACCCCATAAAAGGTGCAAAAACAAGGACCTTCATGGCAGGATCACCAGTTATTAAAGACCAAATAAACCTGCTATGCAGTGCTACACGGTGGTTGTGCTTTACTGCTCCTCCTCACAATATCCGCCTCAGTCTGCTGCCTTAAATTGAACACACTTCCTGTGTAACTGAGATCTCAACAGCTGTTAAAGGAAAAATGTAATATATTAAAATTACTAGGCCTTAGATGTGGTGACTGCATTGGTTTTCTTTTCTCAAGAACATTTTCTGCAAGTACAGATAATACCTGTTAATTCTGTTAGATATCCTTGTAACTTCCTGTGCCCAGAACTTAAATGATATCATCAGACTTTCCCGTTATCTTTTGTGAACTACGAAACCACTGCACCCTGTGTAATGGAGAGGGGAAAGGGTTTGTAATTCAAATCAGGAGAGCACCCTAGGGCAATACAGTAGGGGATAGATTACGGTGAGTGAGCGTTGTCACCCTTGGACAGGAAGTATGTACTGGCAGGATCAACAAGTGAAAATAAAATCAACCCTGAAAAAGTAACACCAATGCCATCAGCGGGGGGGCTTGGCCCCGCCCATTGCAGCTGTGAGCCGGAGAGGAAAGAGAGCCGACAATCAGCTGAGCGCCTAGAGCCACTCTCATATAGGTACAATCTGGCAGATTTTTTACAAATCACAGGGACAATTATAATGGTACAGAGAGGATGGGATCATTTAGTAGAAGTGGGTTAACAACCACTTTAAGCTGGTTTGCCTGCAATATCAGATTTGACCACAATATGGAGCCGGTGGTAAATTTACTGTTTTAGCAGAAGCTAGAAACTGTTCACCTTTAACAAAAGTTCCCATCATTCTTTAGTTTAACCAGTGGCCGACCAGCCGCCGCCGCTATACGGCGGCAGGTTGGCTCCCCTGCGCGAATCGCTGTAGCTGTACGACAGGCGCTTTAAGGGGTAAAGGGGGCATGCGCTCGTCTCGTGACGTAGGAGCTGATGCACGTGCCCGGCGGCCACGATGTCCGCCGGGCACCCGCAATCGCTCCTGCGAGAGACAGAACGGAGGTCTGTCAATGTAAACAGACAGATCTCCGTTCTGTCAGGAGAGAGGAGACGGATCTTCTGTTCATACTGGTTATGAACAGCGATCGGTCGCCTCCTCCAGGCAGTCCCATCCCCCCACAATTAGAAACACTCCCTAGGACACACATTTAACACTTTGATGGCCCCCTAGTGTTAACCCCCTCCCTGCCAATGACATTTATACAGTAATCAGTGGCTATTTTTAGCTCTGATCGATGTCAAAGTGTCAAAAGTGTCCGATCTGTCCACAGCAATGTCACAGTCCCCGCTAAAAATCGCCATTGCTAGTTAAATTTTAAAAAAGGGAATAAAAATGCCATAAATCTATTCCCTGTTTTGTAAACGCTATAACTTTTGCGCAAACCAATCAATATACGCCTATTTCGATTTTTTTACCAAAAATACGTAGAAGAAAACATATCGGCCTAAACTTTCAACTATTTTAAGATATTTATTATAGCAGAAAATAAAAAAGGTTGTGTTTTTTTTTTTTTTTTAATTGCCGCTCTTTTTTTGTTTATAGCGCAAAAATTTAAAACCGCGGAGGTGATCAAATACCACCAAAAGAAAGCTTTATTTGTGGGAAAAAAAGACATCAATTTTGTTTGGGTACAGCGTCGCACGACCACGCAATTGTCAGTTAAAGCGACACGGTGCCGTATCACAAAAAAATTCTTTGGTCATTAAGGAGGCAAATCCTTCCTGGGCTGAAGTGGTTAAGGCAGCCTTTTTTCAACCAGGGTGCCTTGAGGTTTCTTCAGGGGTGTTTTTGCAAAATGCCAAAAAATTGACCAAAAATTGTATACAAGCCAGCAGGTGGATCAAGCCTGCCTTTAACCACTTGAGCCCCGGACCATTATGCTGCCTAAGGACCAGAGGTCTTTTTCCAATTTGGCACTGCGTCGCTTTAACTGCTAATTGCGCGGTCATGCAATGCTGTACCCAAACGAAATTTGCGTCCTTTTCTTCCCACAAATAGAGCTTTCTTTTGATGGTATTTGATCACCTCTGCGGTTTTTATTTTTTGCGCTATAAACGGAAAAAGACCGAAAATTTTGAAAAAAAATGATATTTTCTACTTTTTGTTATAAAAAAAATCCAATAAACTAAATTTTAGTCATACATTTAGGCCAAAATGTATTCGGCCACATGTCTTTGGTAAAAAAAATGTCAATAAGCGTATATTTATTGGTTTGCGCAAAAGTTATAGCGTCTACAAACTAGGGTACATTTTCTGGAATTTACACAGCTTTTAGTTTATGACTGCCTATGTCATTTCTTGAGGTGCTAAAATGGCAGGGCAGTACAAAACCCCCCCAAATGACCCCATTTTGGAAAGTAGACACCCCAAGGAAATTGCTGAGAGGCATGTTGAACCCATTGAATATTTATTTTTTTTGTCCCAAGTGATTGAAAAATGACAAAAAAAAAAAAAAAAAAAAAATTTACAAAAAGTCGTCACTAAATGATATATTGCTCACACAGGCCATGGGCCTATGTGGAATTGCACCCCAAAATACATTTAGCTGCTTCTCCTGAGTACGGGGATACCACATGTGTGGGACTTTTTGGGAGCCTAGCCGCGTACGGGGCCCCGAAAACCAATCACCGCCTTCAGGATTTCTAAGGGTGTAAATTTTTGCTTTCACTCTTCACTGCCTATCACAGTTTCGGAGGCCATGGAATGCCCAGGTGGCACAAAACCCCCCAAAATGACCCCATTTTGGAAAGTAGACACCCCAAGCTATTTGCTGAGAGGCATATTGAGTCCATGGAATATTTTATATTTTGACACAAGTTGCGGGAAAGTGACACTTTTTTTTTTTTTTTTTTCCATAAAGTTGTCACTAAATGATATATTGCTCACACAGGCCATGGGCATATGTGGAATTGCACCCCAAAATACATTTAGCTGCTTCTCCTGAGTATGGGGATACCACATGTGTGGGACTTTTTGGGAACCTAGCCGCGTACGGGACCCCGAAAACCAATCACTGCCTTCAGGATTTCTAAGGGTGAAAATTTTTGATTTCACTCCTTACTGCCTATCACAGTTTCGGAGGCCATGGAATGCCCAGGTGGCACAAAACCCCCCCAAATGACCCCATTTTGGAAAGTAGACACCCCAAGCTATTTGCTGAAAGGCATGGTGAGTATTTTGCAGCTCTCATTTGTTTTTGAAAATGAAGAAAGACAAGAAAAAACTTTTTTTTTTTTCTTTTTTCAATTTTCAAAACTTTGTGACAAAAAGTGAGGTCTGCAAAATACTCACTATACCTCTCAGCAAATAGCTTGGGGTGTCTACTTTCCAAAATGGGGTCATTTGGGGGGGTTTTGTGCCACCTGGGCATTCCATGGCCTCCGAAACTGTGATAGGCAGTGAAGAGTGAAATCAAAAATTCACGCCCTTAGAAAGCCTGAAGGCGGTGCTTGGTTTTCGGGGTCCCGTACGCGGCTAGGCTCCCAAAAATTCTCACACATGTGGTATCCCCGTACTCAGGAGAAGCAGCAGAATGTATTTTGGGGTGTAATTTCACATATTTCCATGGCATGTTTGAGCAATATATCATTTAGTGACAACTTTGTGCAAAAAAAAAAAAAAAAAAAAAAAATTTGTCTCTTTCCCGCAACTTGTGTCGCAATATAAAATATTCCATGGACTCGACATGCCTCTCAGCAAATAGCTTGGGGTGTCTACTTTCCAAAATGGGGTCATTTGGGGGGGTTTTGAACTGTCCTGGCATTTTATGCACAACATTTAGAAGCTTATGTCACACATCACCCACTCTTCTAACCACTTGAAGACAAAGCCCTTTCTGACACTTATTGTTTACATGAAAAAGTTTTTTTTTTTTGCAAAAAAATTACTTTGAACCCCCAAACATTATATATTTTTTTAAAGCAAATGCCCTACAGATTAAAATGGTGGGTGTTTCATTTTTTTTTTTCACACAGTAATTGCGCAGCGATTTTTCAAACGCATTTTTTGGGGAAAAAACACACTTTTTTTAATTTTAATGCACTAAAACACGCTATATTGCCCAAATGTTTGATGAAATAAATAAGATGATCTTAGGCCGAGTACATGGATACCAAACATGACATGCTTTAAAATTGCGCACAAACGTGCAGTGGCAACAAAATAAATACATGTTTAAAAGCCTTCAAAAGCCTTTACAGGTTACCACTTTAGATTTACAGAGGAGGTCTACTGGAAAAATTACTGCACTCGATCTGACCTTCGCGGTGATACCTCACATGCATGGTGCAATTGCTGTTTACGTTTGACGACAGACCGCCGCTTGCGTTCGCCTTAGCGCGAGAGCAGGGGGCGACAGGGGTGTTTTTTGTTTTTTGTTTTTTTTTCTTTATTATTTTTTTGCTTTTTTAATCTTACTTTTAAACTGTTCCTTTCATATTTTTTTTTTAATCATTTTTATTGTTATCTCGGGGAATGTAAATATCCCCTATGATAGCAATAGGTAGTGACAGGTACTCTTTTTTGAAAAAATTGTGGTCTATTAGACCCTAGATCTCTCCTCTGCCCTCAAAGCATCTGACCACACCAAGATCGGTGTGATAAAATGCTTCCCCAATTTCCCAATGGCGCTATTTACATCCGGCGAAATCTAAGTCATGAAATACTCGTAGCTTCCGGTTTCTTAGGCCATAGAGATGTTTGGAGCCAATCTGGTCTCTGATCAGCTCTATGGTCAGCTGGCTGAATCACCGGCTGCATTCTCAGGTTCCCTGTTGAGACAGGAGAGCCAGAGAAAAACACGGAAGACGGTGGGGGGGGGGCATTCCCTCCCACGGCTTGTAAAAGCAGTCTAGAGGCTAATTAGCCGCTAGGATTGCTTTTACATGAAAGCCGACCGCTGGCTGAAAAGAATGATACCAAGATGATACCTAAACCTGCAGGCATCATTCTGGTATAACCACTCAAAGTCGTGAATGGCATACCTGAAGACAAAAAAATGGTTAACAATGGTTAACAATAAAGCACAGTAAAGTGTAAATAATTACACACCTGAAAAACAAACATGATAAAACATAATAACAATAACAATAACAATAACAATAAAACATTGCAGAATAGAATACAGTAAAAAAGAGCAGAACAATAGAGAGAGAGGAGAGAGAGAGAACAATAAAACAACAACTATTTTTTTTTATTTCATATTTTTTTTTTTTTTTACACTTTTTTTGTAACTAACTTTTATAACTGTAACCGGTTCCAGGTTCGGGTCTCTCAAAATGCGATGGCATCTTGGGAGACCCTGTGAAAGTGCGCCTAGTCTGTGGAATGCTGTACCCTACGCTAATACTCAACTAGTGAATGGTAGCGTTCAAAACATTCACCAATGCAAAGACCAGGATTGTCAGGACAGGAGGGACAATAATGGCGGGTGTCACGCCTATATCTGCACTTGCTGCAGACACAACATCTTTTTTTGGGGGGTTCGTTGGGTAGGGGTACTTGGGAGGACATAAAAATGCCTCTCATGCAGCCGACTGCATTTGGTTGGGGATGTGAATGGGGGAAGTACGGGCGCTGCAGAAGCGGTGGGTTCCCAATTAGGATTGGCGAATGCAGCAGGAAGGGCACTATGGGCACGACGGGCCTGTGTTTGTCTTTTTGGTGGCAGCGGGACACTACTTGTGCTTGCCACCTCACCAGCTTCAACTGCACTTATGGGACTCGCCACGTCACCACGTGTTACTGCAGTGCTGGTTTGACTACGACCGGGGTGTACTAGGCCGCTGGCGCTTGCCAGTTCACCAAAACGCTACCAAAAAACTGTTAGCGATTGCAGGGATCCGGCCTGACTCTGCGAACGCTGCAGTTATGCGTTTAGTGTTTTGTAAGTGACAGTGATCGATCGATACTGCACTTGGGTGGGCTGGGCCGGGCCGGGCGGAGGGGCAAAACGCAGGTGCTAGCAGGTATCTGGGCTGATCCCGCTAACACTGCGTTTTTGGGAACCCTAAACTGCTGGTGACGCTAGTATAGATCTGATCGGATCAGATATTGATGCGATCAGATACTATACCACTAAGGGAGGTGTACGGTGCGTGCGTGGGTGTTAGCGGTACTGGCGCTAATCTGACGCTGCCTGGGGCTGGTGCTTGCCAGTTCACCAAAATACTACCAAAAAAACTGTTAGCGATCGCAGGGATCAGGCCTGACTCTGTGAACGCTGCAGTTATGCGTTTAGTGTTTTGTAAGTGACAGTGATCGATCGATACTGCACTTGGGTGGGCTGGGCTCGCCTGGGCGGAGGGGCAAAACGCTGGTGCTAGCAGGTATCTGGGCTGATCCCGCTAACACTGCGTTTTTGGGAACCCTAAACTGCTGGGGACGCTAGTATAGATCTGATCGGATCAGATATTGATCCGTTCAGATACTATACCACTAAGGGAGGTGTATGCTGCGTGCGTGGGTGTTAGCGGTACTGGCGCTAACCTGACGCTGCCTGGGGCTGGTGCTTGCCAGTTCACCAAAATGCTACCAAAAAAACTGTTAGCGATTGCAGGGATCAGGCCTGACTCTGTGAACGCTGCAGTTATGCGTTTAGTGTTTTGTAAGTGACAGTGATCGATCGATACTGCACTTGGGAGGACTGGGCTGGGCCGGGCGGAGGGGCAAAACGCAGGTGCTAGCGGGTATCTGGGCTGATCCCGCTAACACTGCGTTTTTGGGAACCCTAAACTGCTGGGGACGCTAGTATAGATCTGATCGGATCAGATATTGATCCGATCAGATACTATACCACTAAGGGAGGCGCATGCTGCGTGCGTGGGTGTTCGCGGTACTGGCGCTAATCTGACGCTGCCTGGGGCGACGCATATCACCGCCGGGCGATCGGGGGGCTAAACCTTTATTCGGTAATAAACGGCGGGTGCCCTGACACTATAAAAAATAAACAAACTAACCAGCGTCAACCGTAACGGTTATACGGTGATCAGTGGTGAAAGGGTTAACTAGGGGGCAATCAAGGGGTTAAAACATTTATTAGGTAGTATATGGGGGTCCCTGACGCTATAAAACGCTGACGGCGAACCTCAATATTTACCTCACTAACTAGCGTCACCAGCGACACTAATACAGCGATCAGAAAAATGATCGCTTAGTGACACTGGTGACAGGGGGTGATCAAGGGGTTAAAACTTTATTAGGGGGGGTTAGGGGGGTATCCTAGACCTAAAGGGGGGTAATACTAACTGTCCCAACACTAACTGTCACAAACTGACACTATGCAGTAATCAGAAAAGAAAAAAAAAAAAAAAAAAAACTGCTGGTGTCAGTTTGTGACAGGGGGGGGTGATTGGGGGGGGATCGGGGGGCGATCGGGGGGGGGATCGGGGTGAAATGTGTGCCTGGCATGTTCTACTGTGTGTGTGTGTGTTGTGCACTCACAGTGAAGTCTTCTCTCCTCGGGCCGGAACGGAAATTACCGAGCCGAGGAGAGATGACATCATTTCCTTTGCTGCTGTTTAGCATACAGCAGCAAAGGAATGATTCGATTGGCCGGCGGCGATCGCGAGGGGGGGGGCCACGAACGGATGGTCTCCCCCTCATCACCGATCGCCGCTGGACAAAAGACGACCGCCTCGGGCACCGGGGGGGGGTCCGATCGGACCCCCCACCCGCGGAAGGCAAATCACGTACCCTGTACGTGATTTTGCCTGTCCGTGCCACTTTGCCGACGTACATCGGCGTGAGGCGGTCGTCAAGTGGTTAAGTTACACAAAGCCATAGGCTTTCATTCTGCACCAACACGACTTTCTAGACAACATCCCAACAACGTCATCAGTTGATAGGGTGAATGTCTGTCGCCTCGACAGCATCCTTGTTTGTCCCTCCCCTGCCCCTCTCCCTCCGCACTGGGGTGACATTAGCTGACTGATGGAGGGAAATTGAGGGAGAAAAGAAACATTGGAATACTAGTCAGTACTATTGTGCAAAAATGGATTTGCTTTGGAAGAATAAATCCCCTCTAATGCTGGGTGTCCCACGTGTGAATGTTGCTGCATTATGTAAAGCTATTAGAATAGTTTTTTACATTTTAGAATGGGATGCCTTGAGAAGACGACACAGGGGCATCCTGGGAACTCAGACTCCATCTTAGAGAGACTGAAAGAAAGAACCAGCTATCAGAGCATGTTGGATCCCCTAAATGCAGCATCTCTGGTGAGAATTACTTATCGCCATCTACTGTACAGCCTAGCATATCCATTATATTTTCTGTATATTTCACATACCCCCACCATGTTTTAATAAAGCTTCGAGATTACATTCAGTCTGGCTTGCAGAATAGGAGGGTTGGAAAAGAAACATGTAACGGGGACAGAATATTATATGTAATATTTGTGCTCTTGGGCTTAGATACACATTTACTATAACTTGTCAACACAAGATCTGGTGCAGATGTGCATAGTAACCAATCAGCTTCTAACTTCAGCTTGTCCAATTGAGCTTTGACAATAAAACCCGGAAGCTGATTGGTTTTTCTATGCATAGCTGCACCAGATTCTGCATGCACCAGTTTTAGTAGGTATCCCCCAGTCTTTGTAGTAGGTTATCTAGTCTGCATTTAGTAACTAATCTACATCTAACACAAGAAAAACCATAAGCAAACATGTTCAAATAGTAACCTCTGGCTGACCGCTTAACGCATATATGCAGCTGCGGGGTGGGTGAGCCTTAACCCCCTTCAGCTGCACATATGCCTCCAAGGTTCTGTGCTGAAAGCACACTGACTGCGCTGTCACCAAACCAATCCTGGTTTGCGATCAGGCAGGCTCTTGATCAAGTGATTGGGAAGCAGCCTTCCAGCATAAACACACATAAAGGGCCCGCCGGGAGGAAATGAGCACTGCACTAATATCAATATACACTCACTGAAAATACACCATACTTCCCCTTTAAAGCCATAGCAAAGTCCTTAATAACTTATACTTACAGGTAAGCCTATAACAAAAACGTACCTGTGGGTACAGTGATTATCTACTAAAACGTGCACCATTTAGGAGACATTCACATTTGTAGCAGTCAGTGACGTCACCAGCGCATGCACAGAGCGCTCCGAGTGGATGGTCCACTCAGAGTGCTGTGCTGCAATCGTGACTCCTGTCTGCATGCGCAGGAGTGACATCATCGAGCAAAGCCAATCACAAAGCCGGAGCCCAAGAATCCAGAAAGAAGACCAGGTAATATGGAAGCCCTGGCAGCGGTGACAGAGTGCCTGGAGTGGACTGGAGAGATCTGCTTTACAGGTAAGTCTGTCCTAACACACTAGTATGCTGTGTGTGTATGTGTGTATGATGTGATATTAACCTGCAGGGGGGGGCATTTTTTTTAACAGCAAAGTTTTCTACCACTAATAAGAGACTTGGTCGCTATGCATTCATGGGAAAGTTCACTTGAAAGAACCCACCCACTGATACCTGGGAGAAAGGAGAGATTACATGATCTTTCATGTGATTTCCAAAAGTTCAGAAGAAGCATCAGAGCAGCAGGCGGGCGTGGCGAAGGTAGAGGGGTTGCACTGGACACCTTTGCTGCCATTGTGCTATATGCTGGGTGTCCGGTGCTCCCCTGTGCCTTTGAGGGGTGGGCTCCCTCAAGGCTCACTTGTCCTCTATCCATTATAATGCATGAGCTTCCACTGTGGAGGCTCTCAAAATTTAGAGTTAGGACTGCAGATAATACTGGGGTGCCGTGAAGTGGCTCTGTAGCTTATGCATGTATCTGCAAATGTGTGAAAACGAAATCCCTGTCTCATACTGTTAGACGGGGTAATTCGGTTGGTTGTAGACTGGTCCGTAAAGTTGAGCTGGGAATTTTCTTTGGTTTGGTTTGATAGAGGGGTTGACCTACCAAGAGAACCTGTCACTTTGCCTTGAATGTGTAAAGAGACAGAATGACTTTAAAATGCAACCTGTGAGGACAGAAATAATGGATCTGGTTTGTAAAGGTACAAATATCCGGGACCATCATCCTAACCCTTGTGTCAGTGCTCACCCGGGAGCATGCACCTTTCTTGGTCTACACTGGCGTGTAGTATTTGGACACCATAGGGGCCCTGAAACTGGTAAACCAATCCCTACAGTAGAGCGGACATCATCCAAATTCCCTCCAATAAAAACCATGAGTCAGATTTCATGACATTATTGAATCTTTATTAGTCTAGACAAGCAGAGAGCATAGTGGCCAGTGTGTGGGGCTGCTGCAGAACGCAAGATGAGAAACCATAGGCAAGGAAACAAAGATGCTTATCGGCTACATTCAGTCAAATGAACCTCTCCCACATCTGACAGAGGGGGAACCTGGGGGGTGGGGGCTGCTGTCCCTCAGGGCTCCTCCATGCATGCAGGGACTGCATATAACAACAAAAAAACATCTAGGATACACCAAAAGACCCCTGATGAAGTGAGTGACATGATGAAGGGCAGATGCTGTAGTCATGAGATGAAGGGTTTGATGTGGACTACACAGAAGGAAAAAAAAAACAAAAACAAAAAAAACAGGGATCTTGCCGAAATGACGGCCTGTTTTGTTTACCAAACCAATGTTCTGCTTCAACCTAAACAATACATTTTGATAAATCCCATCAAAGAGGCATAATTCCTGTAAAAATACAAATAACCATCATTCATCATGTCAGCATCAAACTAAAGTGGAACACCAACAGAATTTAGTATAGAGTAGGAAAGTGTTAAAACCTCAGCCAGTTTGCAGACAATTGACCAACCTTCCAGTCATGTTTCCATTACAGAAAGGAAGGGGAAATTTGTCTCAGTGGGAAATGCTGAAGCCTCTCAGGGTTTTTATTATTGGGTCCTCAAGTGGGAAGAGTTTCCCTTCTTCCCTGCAGTGAAACACAGAACAAAAAATATGGACCTCTTACCCAACTTTAAACCTAAAAATGTTGGTTGGTGTTCCACAATACAGCCAAAAGTTTTGGCTAGAGTAGGAAATGATTAAACCCATTAGATATTATGAAGATTTTACTACACTTCCTGACCCGCAGACACAACAGGTAAGGAAATTGTCTCTGAACAGATGTGCCCCGTAGGAGGATTTCCCCTCTATCCTAACAACTTAAAAAAAGGTGGATTTTCCCACCCCTTTTTGGTCTAGGTGACTACCAAAAGGCCAAATATCCCAGATTGGAATAAACAATATAATTTTGACAAGTTTTCTAATCCTTCTCCCACTCCATCCAAAACATGGCTTTAGACATTAATGTCCAAGTCACATGGGTGAGTATCATTTATGGCTACTGGTTGTGCATTTCCACAATCAAAATGTCAAACTTCCCCAAAAGAACCAGCCCCGGTTAAGAAGCAAAAGTACGCCGGTGAATACACATGATCGAGGGGGCTGCTCTGGACATTATACTATTTACTTAATGGCTGACAATTGCACCTAAAGTCACCTAGATTTTAAACTTGAGGTTCTCCAGCTTTCATAGGACTAGTCACAAACTAGGGGTGAGCTTGGGTGTCCTCTAAATTCATCTCCACTAGAACATGGCCAATGAGTTGCGGGCCACGTCAATCCCACCATACAGCCAGTCTCTGTCTAGGTGAGCTGCAGGGCAGGTATGACCCAGCCCACTGGAGTAAGTTTGAAGTTCTGGTAGAGATGAGTTTGGAGGACAACCACGCTCAGCATCTCTGAAGTTTTCCCCAACTGCTAAATACAACTTGAGACAAAAAGCAATATGGTGTGAGGGCAAATCTATAAGACGGTGTCAAACTGAGTAGAGGCAAAGGGTCTGCACATACCCAAAATGAAAAATACTAGAGTTTGCAATTACCACACTAATTATGAACATTGATAAAGTTTAGCAACTGACTTATGCCTTAAAAGTTCTGAAACTTGCCAAAAAAAACCCAACATTTTGGTCACCAAGCTGTAAAATAAATGAAGCAAAGCTAAAGTATGGGAACACAGTGGGGTGGGCAATAAGCTCAACTGCCCAGGCTGACAACAGGAACAATGCTCAAGCCAGAAACAGCCGTGTGTTGTAGCACCATGGATCAGTTGACACATGGTAGGCTACAGTCCATCTATGGCTAGCTTCACACAAGCTTTATACTTGGGACAGGATTCAAACCCAACTTTCTTTCATCTGCCACATGCCAACGGTCTTCTGAAACAGAGGCAGATTATCCCTCCACATCAACGTAGTCAATTAAAAATGATCAAAATTAACCACCTCCATCATCTGTTTTAGTCTACTACGCAACGGAATGGCAGCTTTCAAGAGATGACTTAAAATGTTTTCATTAGGTTTAACTTGGCTAGTGGCAAGAGAATAAACTGGATGGGGGAAGTCTGAACACAACATCTAAGAAAGCTTTACCCAAATTAGATTCCTAGGTTTCCAGCAAACTAAGGAAAATGTTTCTCATCATTCAAGTGTATAAAAGAAAAGGTGGATTGTCCATAGTAACAATATTCTCACAGGTTGTAACAGGGAAAAACAAAAGCATCACAGATATACAAGACCAGGTCCAGAAAACTGCTTGAACGAGCGTTTAACTTGAGCTCTATTGTTCTAGCAGTAAACTCCATTAAAAGCAGAATTTAAAGAGGTGCTTCAGCCAGGTTCCAAAAAATTAAAAGTCAGCAGCTACAAAAACTGTAGCTGTTGACTTTTAATAGACACTCACCTGTTTAGGGATCCAGCGCTGTCCTCACCAGGGCTAGTTCTTCTTTGGGTCCCCAGGTAGCTTCTGACTGTACATTGGCAAGCCGTGCTGCACCCTGTGAATGGTCCCGCAGCCTTCTGGGATGAGCCCCAGAATGTTGTGGGCAGGGTGCCAACTTCCACTCATATGGTAGAGATAGGGAGGAGGAGGAAGAATGGAATTTCCCTTTTGGGTAAAGTTCCACTTTAAACTTGGCAACTGGGGGCCTAGCTATGGGTGGACCACTAAAAATACACATCAAATGTTTTTTTGTTAAAACAATTCTTAAACATATGTACCCTTTTGGGATCACCCTTCCACAGGGATGGACAAGTCCTAGGAGCCTGGTTGCCAATTTGTTCACAGGGATGGACAAGTCCTAGGAGCCCGGTCGCCAATGTGTATTGGGGCCTGTGCCAACGGGCTTTGGGCTTGTACAGGTGGCATCCATTTTGTAGTGGAAGACGCTTATGAGATTCAGAGTTCATCAACAGAAGCATTTGTCCTGCTTAAAGTGGGCTTTGCATTTATAGACTTAGGGGATTGCAAAGCTGATTTGAAGGAACAAAACTATCGACAAAGACCTCAAAAAGTACAGTTGGCACCCAACTTTTTGGAGGCCTATGGAAGCAGAGGTACCCCGGATAAGAACTTGGCCTCAAACGTGTGTATTTACCCTTCTTATGCTCACAGATGATATGCTGTCCTGCATTTCTATAGACTTATGGGAATGCAAAGCCGATTTGAAGGAATAAAACTATCGACAAATACCTCAAAAAGTACAGATGGCACACAACATTTTGGAGGCCTATGGAAGCCTCAAAGATAAGTTTATCTAATCTTTGTATGCACACAGATGACATACTGTCCTGCAGTGTTACAGAAATACCCATCAACTGTTACAAGGAAACTTCCTCTCTATCCTAAACATATTTCAATCCTCTTGTAGAAGCTTTTCAGCCAGTGAGCGGCCATTTCAGCACAGAGGTTGGATACATTTAGGGATAAATGGCTGCCTCACCATCTGCCCCAACAGTATATAAAGCACTTTGAGTCCCCAGGGAGAAATGTAAATTAATGAAAACTTTGATGTTTAAGATGTCTGGATCGGATGCACCGATGTAACAGCAGAGCACCCCCATTACACCCCTCACCTCAATCCAGGGATCTTACGACCCTGTGGATATTTTATCGTCATGAATACATTTTGTACCACAACGGATTTCGAAAGAAGCAGTCTGGCTCAGTAATATCTGAACAAGGAGTACCCTACCGTGGCAGGCTTACCTGTAGTCTAGCAGCGCTCTCTGGTGGTGAGAGAGTACAACAGCTTTAAGTACAGATCTACAAAGTCCCCTTTTAAACACAGACAGACACGTTTTTTTTTCTGATGTTTTAATATCAGGAAGAGAGAAATTTTGATTCAGAAAGACACGGTGTTAGTATAGACCCTGAAAATGCTGCAGCAAGAGGGAAGAATGGTTCATTTGATTACGGTCGATGCAGCCAAGCGCCGGCTATTCTAGACCGGTAACCAAAACACACAGGTATGTAGTGGGGGTAACATGCAAGACGTACACATATCATGAGGCTATGATGTATAAAATGGAGGACAGGATGTGGCTGGGACACAAAAAAAAAAATGAAGGCTACCCCTCCCCTCAATCATCAAAACAACAAACGGGTTTCACTTCAAGACGGTGTTGTGTCATGTGACAGAATCCTGCTCAGGCGATTGGCTGTTTGACAGTGCAGACCCAGCTACCTAAGCCAAATACAGCTGTGTAACTCGTGCTGCTTTTATATACTAATTAGTGGTGTAAAGAAGCAGTTTGTATCCTTCGCTGTTATCAAGAAATGACAGAGGGGAGCCTTTTGCCTATATCATGGGTGCTCAACCTGTGGCCCTCCAGCTGTTGCAGTACTACAAGTCCCATCATGCCTCTGCTTGTGGGAGTCATGCTTGTAACGGTTATCCTTGCAATGCCTCATGGGACTTATAGTTTTGCAACAGCTGGAGGGCCACAGGTTGAGCGTGCCTGGCCTATATCAACTCTTCTATAGCGGGCAGGAAAGGGACTGCTGGAGTATTATGAGTTGCAATGGTGGAACCCAAACTTACTTTTCTAAGAGGTTGTTGGCATTCATGCTTTTGCAGGAACGTTTTTGCCTGGGTAACCAATATCCTTTTTGATGGCTACTGTATAAAAAAAACATCCAAAACACAAGGAGCTAAAGGGGCTCTGTAAAGAAGATCTATACTGATTTAGAGGCCCCTAATAGAAGGCCAAGGCTCAGGGCACATACTAAGCTCCAGACTTTCATCTACAATAATGCTGAATAAGTTCAACCTGACTTCAGGGACTACGAAAAGCATAGCTCCCAACTGTCCCCGATTTCAAGGGACTGTCCCTGATTTGGAACAAGGTCCCTCTTTCCTCCCCATTTTGATCTGATCTATATAGTTGTATATAAAATGCACTTTTTATCTCTCAAAAAAGTGTTTCCCAGTGCTAAACCTTTCATTCAATTTATAATTTTCTGCATTTGTGAATTTCAAAAGCCAATATAAAGGAATAGTAGTGGTAAAAAAAAAAACACTAATAATTTTTTTGTAGAATTGTCCTGTAAGGGGGCGTGGCAGGGGGAGTGTCCTATGCCTAAATACTTTTGCTAATAGATGTCCCTCATTCCTATCGCAACACGCTGGGAGGTAGGGATCAACTGGTTGGAAATTATTCCCTACATCAAAATAGATATTTGCAAAAGCTACTCTTGGTTATGTGAACAGTACAGGAGGTAACCTGGAACAACATTTTCTACAGGAAAAGCAAGTAATTTAGCCCTCGCATTGCTATTGATCAATTGTAGGAGGACTGTTGACATAGCTGTGTTAATATTTGAATAAGGCTGAGCTTATAAGATTATATTAACTACTGTTAGGTGTCCTATTTTGGACTGTAGGGAAGGAGGCTTCTAGAACAGAACGTTGAAGGCTGATTTTTCTATGCTTTACATTGATATGGATAAACTCACACTAAATTGAGGCCAGTTTCTTTGGTTCTCTTCAACACAAGTGTCTTTCCTTGCATTGTCGGAACCCTGCTTTTCAAAGTTGCTTCTGGGTTTACTACTATAAGCAGAGGAGAAAGGGCTGGATCTAAGATTATAGATTCAGTTGGATGCATACAAGTTGGCTTCATATGCCATTAAATCCTAACTGCATTACAAATCACTTGAATGAACCTCTACCCACATCGGTCCAGCATTATCAACCAACTATCCAAGCTCCCCAATCCCTTCAAGTGACCAAATAGCAAAATGTGGGTGCCACTAACGTCCAGGCTAAAACAAAATGAATGCTGGCAGGAAGGGAGCTTGTCCAGGCTCCGAGTTGCAGCAATGTCAAGCCGCACATCAGATGGCAGACCTGTATAGAAAAGTGAATTGCAGCCTCAGCCTGGGCTCCAACCAGGTCACGCCAAAATCTGACTGATCCATCCACATTCATAAAGGTCTGCCATCCGATGTGCGGCTTACGGATCTTCCTTTTCGACACTGATAGAACCCCCCACCTAGGGGCCTCTCCCTAGCAGCCTTCTCCAGCACTGTCCAAGCCTCCACATTAATTAACCTAGACCTAAAGGGATTGTAAACCCTCGTGTTTTTTCACCTTAATGCAGGGATCCTTAAACTACGGCCTTCCAGCTGTTGCGGAACTACACGTCCCACGAGGCATTGTAAAACTTTGACATTCACAGACATGACTAGGCATGATGGGAATTGCAGTTCCTGAACAACTGGAGGGCCGTAGTTTGAAGACCCCTGCCTTAATGCATCCTATGCATTAAGGTGAAAAAAACACCTGGCAGTCCTCTGCAGGAACCATAGGGTTCCAGAGAACCCTGGTTGAGAATGGCTGCTATGGATTCTAGAGCTATGACCCCATTCAAATCTACAGGGAGAAACAGTGCAGATATGACCAGTGTCAGAAAAGATTTCAGGCCTGAGGATGTAAACTCTGGAGAAGGTCACCACTGCTAGGGAGAGGGGTCTGGGTTAGATCAAGTTAGGGCCCTAGGGTGGATGGCCTGGGTTTTAGTTATAAAGTAAAACTCGTCCTTTAAGCTAGGGCTTGGTGGACCAGACATTAAAGTGGGCAAACCAGCTTACTCTGATAAAAAGGAATTCCCTAAAACTAAGGTGTCTATCACAATTCAGCTCCTGGTCCTCTCTTGCATTGTAGAGGAAAGTCCTCATCTCTGTCTTCTCCAGATAAGACCTCGGATCCTCCCAAAAGCTTGAGGCTAGTTTGGTCTGAATATGGAGAAGATACATTGTCACGTGCAGAGTACTTTAGTAACATTTTAACCTGATCAAAACTGCACTTGTCTAGAACAGAGGTCTCCAAACTGCGGCCCTTTGCTAGCCTTTATTCTGCCTTTGGGGTACTACACACCCCACTGACACTAACAGTGGGGCCCTGTTTCTTCCACTGACACCAACGATGGGGCACTATTCCTCCCACAGACACCAACGATGGGTCACTATTCCTCCCACAGACACCAACGATGGGGCACTATTCCTCCCACAGACACCAATGATGGGGAACTATTCCTCCCACTAACGATTGGGCACTATTCTTCCCACTGACACAATGATGGGGCACTATTCCTCCCACTAACGATGGGGCACTATTCCTCCCACTAACGATGGGGCACTACTCCTCCCACTGACACCAATGTTGGCATTCTAATCCTCCCACTAATGCCAATGATATAGCACTACTACTCCTCCTACTGACCACCAAGCCTGAGGCCATGTTTATTCTCACTAATGCTGGGCCATTTTCCATCCCCACTGGCCACAATTCGGCCCCCCCTAAAGTCTGAAGGACAGTGAACTGGCCCATTGTTTGAAACGTTTGGAGACCCCTGATCTAGAAGAACAAGCTGCGAAGATACACCACATGATATAGAATTAAATAGGGGTATCTGAATGTAGGTCAGTTACTTCTAACAAAGATTAGAAAGCAAGGTCTTCAATGCACAGCCAAGCCCATCGTAGGTCACAGAGCTTCCAGGAAACACTGGAACCAACAGAGTCAAGGAAATCTACATTGTCAAAGCAAGTGTCATGGACCAATGGTGGGGGACACAGGCTGCAGCCGACGACCCAGTCTGATACAAGAACTGCGTTGTTGCCGTGAACACTCCAAATCAGATTAAAACTAGAAATTCTATGCTGTCGAAAGCCTTAGGGAAGCGGTGGTTGAGGCTCAGCACACAAAGTTCTTATTTCAGACAATTTGATCATGAGGCCCAGCGTGTGACGTCACTGTTAACAAACGAGTTGCACATTTATGAATGAGGAGATTGGAAATACACAGCATAAATCCATAAACACTTACTGCTTGGTCTGCCAAAAAAAACATATGCATTTCTGTTCATCCAGTGTTGCGATTTAAACAACTCTGCCACAACAAGGTGGCATCACTCTATTTCTAGGTTAGTGGTTTCCTCTCCTCCACCTTGCTCACTGGACAATGAACCAGCATCATTGCTGGTGCTCAGCGAGCAAAAGGTGTGACCAAGGAAGTAGCAGTTTGATCGTCCTAGCAGTGCTTTTTGGCCTGGGTGTGCGAACCGCTCAAGCGGCTGAACAGAATTACAGCTGTGTATTTAGACATTTCCTCAGAATTATGCTTTCTAGTGGGTTTCAAACAAAGACCACTTTAAAGGAAATCCCCCATCATAAAAAGGTGATCTTTAATAAATTGAATTGCAGCAACCCTTAGCAACTGGATAGCGTCTCTCTTGTTGCTACAGGTATCTGCACCTCATTATTCCCCATCTTATTAAAAGGTCAGTTCACCCAAAACAGATATTTCAGGCTTTTGGCAGAGGCCAGAGAGCCGCACCGGTTTGGGGACCCAAAGAGACTTTTGTACTTGAATAATACCGTCAGCACTACGAGGGGGCCCCACTGAGCACACCCCCGAAATGGCAGGGAACACCCAGAATTCTGGGGTAAGTGGGAACTAAACCCAAAGCCTGAGTCAGCAGTTGACTTGTGACTTGTATACCAGACTCCTTTTAGGCCAAAATATGGCTTGTGAGTGGACAGTTTAGCCCAGAGAATCTTCTGATGGGAAGATCACAAGACATCTTTTTTTGGCTAGAAATTGCACCTGTCACATATTTAGCTTGACGAAAAAAATTCTTGAAAGTGTTGGTTTATATTTTTATAAGAAACATTTACAGTGCAGCTGAGGGGCCCCAGTAGTTTTTAAATTATGGTGTATTGTAGATAAATGGAGATGTTTTTTTAATTGGATACCTGAAGATCACGCATGGATTTCGCAAAGGCTGCCCAAAACGTAGCGATCTGTGCCGTCCTGCATATAAGCTAGGATGGATAGCTGAGTGCGTCCACATCAGAGAAAGGTAAACTCTCTTGTCCACATACCCGCACATGCACAGCGCACTCCCTTGTTCGCAAACCCGCACATGCACAGTGCACGCTTCCTTGTTCACAAATCCGGACATGTACAGCGCATACTCCCTTGTTCACAAATCCACATCTGCGCAGTGCATACTTCCTTATCCACAAATATGCACAGTGCACACTCCGTTGTACACAAACCCGCTTGCTCCCTTGTCCACAAACCCGCAAATGCACAGTGCGCACTCCCTTGTCCACAAACCCGCACATACACAGTGCACGCTTCCTTGTTCACAAACGCGCACACGCACAGCGCGCACTCCCTTGTCCACAAACCCACACATGCACAGTGCACGCTTCCTTGTTCACAAACCAGCACATGCACAGCGTGCACTCCTTTGTTCACAAATCCACATCTGCGCAGTGCATACTCCCTTATCCACAAATCTGTACATGCACAGTGCACACTCCCTTGTCCACAAATCAGCACTGTACAGCACACGCACAGTGCACGCTTCCTTGTCCATAAACCTGCACATGCACAGTGCGCACTCCCTTGTCCACAAACCCGCACATACACAGTGCACGCTTCCTTGTTCACAAACGCGCACACGCACAGCGCGCACTCCCTTGTCCACAAACCCACACATGCACAGTGCACGCTTCCTTGTTCACAAACCAGCACATGCACAGCGTGCACTCCTTTGTTCACAAATCCACATCTGCGCAGTGCATACGCCCTTATCCACAAATCTGTACATGCACAGTGCTCACTCCCTTGTCCACAAATCAGCACTGTACAGCACACGCACAGTGCACGCTTCCTTGTCCATAAACCTGCACATGCACAGTGCGCACTCCCTTGTTCACAAATCCGCATATGCACAGTGCATGCTCCCTTGTTCACAAATCCACATATGCACAGTGCATGCTCCCTTGTCCACAAATCCACATATGCACAGTGCATGCTCCCTTGTCCACAAATCCACAATGCGCACTCCCTTGTCCACAGATCCACACAGTGTGCACTCCCTTGTTCACAAATCCACATATACACAGTGTGCACTCCCTTGTTCACAAATCCACACATGCGCAGTGCACACTCCCCTGTCCACAAATCTGCATATGCGCAGTGCACACTGCTTAGTCCTCAAATCTGTACATGCACAGAACACATTGCCTTGTCCACAAATATGCACTCCCTCCCCCTGCCACAGCAGTGCTAAAAGCAGAGGGAGCTAAGGGTCTTGGGTTGAGGGAGGGAGCACTGCCTATGTGCGGATTTGTGGACAAGGTAGTGCACTCTATGCATGCGCCGATTTGTGGATGATGGAGAAGTGCTCCTTGCTGTGATGATGGCGGCACACTCAACCAACAATCTTAGCCAATATGTAGGACAGCATGTATCACAGAATGATAACTTTCTGGCTTTGCGACAAGATGTGCTTGGTCTACAGGTATGTAATCTAAAAGAAGCTGAATTTAGCTACAAAGCATTGAAATCTACTGGGGCCCCTTGAGTGCAGCTGTAAACTTTATTATAAAGGTAAACTAACCCAAACCTCTTTAACTGACCTGTACAACTACTGTACTCACAATTCCCCACCTGATCCTTTTAATTCCAGACACTATTCAGTTCACATTGACGAAAATGTACATTTTTAATACACTTTCAAAATAACAGATTACCCTCTGCCAGCATTTACCAAGCCAAAAGCATTGCTGCACAACTGCGGTTATATCCTCTCTGGCAAATACATGGTTACATAAATAGATAATTTGCATTCACCAATCTGTGTAATGTATTCTGCTTTGTAGCTCAAGAATGTGCTAAAAAAAAAAAAAAAAATAAAAATTGGGTGTGGGGTGGGTGGGTTACCTTTAAAACTGCTGGAGGGCAGGGGGGGGTTACCTTCAAACTGCAAAATAAAACCGGCAACAAAAACAGACAAATCGGAAGCAGATATGGTTTAAATGACATTGATTATTAAATTCTGGAGGTGCCCAGGAACACAGCACAAACGGCTTATTCATTACATTTCACAGGTTGTCACACTAGTTATATAGTGAGGTGGGGGGGCGGAGCCGGGACCCACCCCTACAGTGGCTGCAAGGAAATTTTCTCTTGTCAAGGATTATTTGAAGTCTGCCTTCAAATTTGGGGTCAGTTTGACAAACTAATATTTTTTTTTTTTATTCCTCAGGACAAATAGCAGATATTTGGGTCGGGAGGAGGGGGGGGGATTGGGAAAGAAGAGTAATAGTACACTTATAATCTACAGGTGTATAATGATACAAGAAAGACAGGCGGACTGGCCAAAAACAAAGAAAGATAAACAAAAAAATAAAATGAAATTATTTTAGGAGTGGAGGTTATGTTGTAGCCTGCGTTAGAAGATACAGATACTGAAAAGCGTCATTTCAGTCCCAGGCCTACAGGCTGCACCACAAAATGTCTATTTCAGTTTTTTTTTTTTTTATTGTTTAAATCACCTCTGAAAGTTACTCTTTTTTTTTTGTTTTTGTTTTTTTTTTGTCTTTTAAGATCAGTTCTATTCAGAAAGGTGAAGCCGTGTCCTTAGGGTTTGCTTCGAGTCTGGCGATCCTGCAAAGAGATTAAAAGCAAAGTAAGATTTGGTTATCGGTGACAAATAAATGTGCGATGAGACAAAAGGAACGTGTTTCATTGCAAACCTTATTTTTTTTAAAGTGGACCCAACACTCAAATGAAAGTAAACTTTTCCCCCTGCGGAGAATCAATGTTCCCTTTAACCCCTTCCTGCCCAGCCCTGGCATCCTTTAAACCAGGGAAATCCAAACTACGGCCCTCCAGCTGTTGCAGAACTACACGTCCCATGAGGCATTGGAAAACTGACATTCACAGACATGACTAGGCATGATGGGAATTGTAGTTCCTGAACAACTGGAGGGCCTTAGTTGGGAGACCCCTGCTTTCAACCACGGGTGCTCAACCTGTGGCCCTCCAGCTGTTGCGGAACTACAATTCACATCATGCCTCTGCCTTTGGGCATCAAGCTTGTTTAACCACTTGTTGACTGGGCTATAGCCGAATGACCGAGCCACTGAACATCGCTGATCGCTCAGTTCTCACAGATCCCCGAGCGGAGAGCTGCTGCCTGTCAGTCAGCGTCTCTCCTCTCTGCTTCTCCACACTCACTGGAGCGATGAGCTGTGGAGGGACGGCGAGAGGCGGTCTCAGCAGCTCCCTGAGACTGCCAACAATTAAGGCAGCTGGCGGATCCAGGCTTAGGAAGTCGGGATGACACGGTGCCTCAACTGATGGCAGTGACGTCAGCGGAGAGCGGACTTCAGACCTCTCTCCGCTGAAAACGGGTCACAGGAGCGCAAAATCAACTGTACTCCTGTAACCCATAGGAGAAGTCCAGCATAAAAAGCTCAGGCTGGACGTCTCCTTTAAGGTAAGGAGCCAATCAGTGGCTCTATACCATGTGATCAGCTGTGTCCAATCACAGCTGATCACAGAGGTAAACAGATGCCAGTTATCGGCAATCCTTTCCTCATGCTAAAGCATGAGGATCTGAGAAGGGAGGTGATAACCGGCTTCTCTAAAAAAGGACATCTACACTGATAATCAAGGCACTGATTATCAGTGCAGTCCCAACAGTGCCATCAATCTGTGCCCACCAGTGCTGTCAATAAGTGCCCATCAGTGCCTCCTCATCAGTGCACATCAGCGAAAGAGAAAACTTAACGGTTTGCAAAATTTTATAATAAACTATGTAAATTTTTTTACGTTTATTTAGCAAAAAAAAAAAAAAAAAAAAAAAACAAAGGTGATTAATTACCACCAAAAGAAAGCTCTATTTGAGTGAAAAAAAAAATTCATACGGGTACAGTGTTGCATGACCGTACAATTGTCATTCAAAGTGCGACTGTACTGAAAGCTGAAAATATGTTGCTGTACATATATGCGTTATGTGAGTGGCAAAGGTTACAGCTCCAACTTCCCAGCAGCAATTGCCAGGGGAGGAGGGGCCGGACATTACGTAGTTCGACGCACAATGATCTTTACCCGCAAGTGGGAGCAGATACCTAGATTTGACAGATATCTGCTCTCCCCTCCCCCCCTGAAAGGTGCCAAATGTGGCACCGGAGGGGGGGGGGGATCTGATCAGCGGAAGTTCCATTTTTGGGTGGAATTCCGCTTTAAAAGGCCATAAGGTGCCAGGAGCAGAGAGTCAATCAACTGCTTTATTTTTAGATAAAATAGCCCTTTCTGCTTTCTTTCATGTCATTATTTCAATAATTTTTTTCTGATCTCGAGCAGCCTGTGCCTACATGCACTCCAAAGATGGCTGCCAACAGTCCTCACACTACACAAGACCAAGGCGGTGAACTGTGCCCAGTGTGGGTACACCCCAATGAAAGCTGGAGATCTAAAAATACTAAAAAAGGACTTTTAAAAATGAAAGTAGAATTTCAGCCTCAACTTAACTAGTCTTAAAAAAGTCCTAACACCTATGCTGACTAACCTGTGTAATAAAGATGTATATACGTGATCTCCTGTGTCAACCAGTAGCAGCTGCAGGGGAGAAGAGAGCGCTCAGCAGCAGCTGGGAGTGGTGACGTTACCCATAGACTCCTTTGTCCCCTCCGTCGTTGGCGTTCATTTATCCCCTTTGCCGCTGACTGACACAGGGAAGCCAGATCATGCAACTGGTCTGGAGGGGACTGAGAACTTGAGTTTACATTGGTTTTAGTTTGGACACAGATATGTTTATTCTGATTGTAATCACTTACTTACCTTCCTTATCCACTTGCCTACAGGGCACTTTTACCCCCTTCCTGTCCAGGCCAATTTTCAGCTTTCAGCGCTTTCGCAGTTTGAATTACAATTGTGAGGTCATGCAACACTCTACCCAAACTACATTTTTATAAGACACAGAGATTTCTTTAGGTGGTATCTAATCACCACTGGGTTTTTTACTTTTTGCTAAATGAAAAAAGAGAGAAAAAAATAAAAAATAAAGTTTCTGTTATCAATTTTTCTCTCTCACTGATGTCCGCTAATGAGGCTGCATTGACGGGCACTGATGAGAAGGCACTAATATGTAGCACTGATGGGCACTGATTGGCACCACTGATAATTAGGGCACTGTGAAAAAATGCAGCTGATGGGCTCTCCTCTCCTAATGCGCTGTCAGCGCGAGGAGAGGAATGCCTATAACCGGCATTTCCTTGTTTACATGTGATTGCACTTAGCTGATCCCATGGGTAAAGAGCCTCATCATTGGCTCTTTACCGGGATCAGTGGTGCGATGTGTCCCAGAGACAGAGCGCACCAACAATCGACGCGCGAGCGCAGCAAGAGTGGCAAGAGGTCCTGTGACGTCCTCCCAGAACGAGTGAGCTCCCATCCGCCCATCATTTGACAATATGGTGGGCGGGAAGCTGTTAAAAGAAGTAGGGCCAAAGCAATTTTGCCTATACTTCTCCTGGGGATCACAGGAGTGCAGTTTGTTCGGCACTCCTGTGACCCATACTCAACCGGCAGTGGGCTAAAGTCCGCTGTCATCACTCAGTCAGGTCCAGGCATTGGATTGATTCTGACATTACAGTCGGGATCCACCCACCCAGATGCCTAAAAAGGCAGCTGGCTCACCCTCTCAGCGAGACGCTGGGAGACTGAGGCAGCTGCTCATGTCCCCTGCGCTGCCCAGTGCTCCAGTGAGAGCTGGAGGGGAGAGCAGAGATGGTGATCGACAGTATTGGCTCTCTGCTCCATGCTGAGGGCAGAACTGAGTGATCAGCTGTATTTTATTGCTCAGTTCTCAGGGCAGAACCAGCAGGGAACAGGTGCAGGATTGGATTGATGCTACATCCACCTAGGTGAATTTTTTAAATTATTTTTTATTTCCAACCCCAAAATTTCTCTTTTAATGGGTAAATCTCTTAAAAAACTTGGCAAATCTCAAAGCACAAAGTAACAGGAGTCTCCAAGTCACCAACATGAAGTTTACAACAGGTGAAGTGGAATCACATCTCTACCAACACCAGAGAATCAGCCCGGATAATATTTCCATAAGGTGATCAGATTTCCCTTCTGACAGGTTTTATTTATTTCCATAGAATTAGATCATTGACAGGTAAACCTCTTGCTGGACAGGTGTGACAACTTCTGCATATGAGATTAATTGGAACTCCTCTAGAGAAACCGCTTGGCTTTTCTTGGTGCTCTAGCACATCTAGGAAGCCTTTGAAAATGAACTGGTCATAAACCTGGGCGATATGGACTAAGGAACTCTATAGAGCCCACAGTATGTGGACATCTGACCATCACACCTATAGGAGCTGGTGGACATCCCATTCGAAAATCACAGCCATTAATAGCGAGCAGTCGCGTCCGCCACCCCTCCCTCTGCTTTGTTGGACACCTCATTCCTGACCCATGGTCATTAATATGAAGTTGGCCTAATTGTGTCTATAAATAACCTCCATTTATCTGGGAAGGCTTTCCACAAGATTTTGAAATGTGTCTATAAGAATTTGTGCCCATTCAGCCAAAAAAGGAAAATGTGAGGTCGGATACTGATGCTGTAGGATAGACCTGGCTCACATTGGTGTTCTAATTCAGTTCAAAGATGTTCAGTAGGGTTGAGGTCAGGGCAACTCAAGTTCCTTCCCACCAAAACATGTCCTCATGGAGCTACCTTTGTATGCAGGAGTACAGTCATACAGGAACAGAAAAGGGCTTTCACCAAACCATTATCACAAGGTTGGTTGGTGTCTTTGTATGCTTTAGCATTATCAGTACTGTTCACTGGAGGCACCTGAACTCATAATGGGGGGTCCAAATTCTTTTGATGAATAAGGCACAAGACTTTATTGAAAACCAGATGACCACTAGATCCACATATACGGGCAAATGCTAAACCCCACCTGATGAGGCTCCCAATCCTGGGCCTCACCCCTAAATGGTCTTTCAAAGCAGAACTACAACCCCTCACCCTTTACAGCAGCATTCTCCAAACTGTGGCCCTTTGCCTTCCTTTATTCGGCCCCTGGGGCACCATTCCTCCCTCCGACACCAACGATGGGGCACAAGCCCTCCCACCGACACCAAACGATGGGGCATAAGCCCTCCCACCGACACCAAACGATGGGGCACAAGCCCTCCCACCGACACCAGCGATGGGGCACAAGCCCACCCACCCACACCAACGATGGGGCACAAGCTCTCCCACCCACACCAACGATGGGGCACAAGCCCTCCCACCCACACCAACGATGGGGCACAAGCCCTCCCCACTGACACCAACGATGGGGCACAAGTCCTCCCATCGACACCAACGATTGGGCACAAGCCCTCCCACCGACACCAACGATGGGGCATAGTTTACTCCCAGTGGATGCCAGGACATTCTCTACTCCCACTGGCTCTAGTACGGCCCCCTAAAGTCTGAAGGACAGTAAACTAGCTCTTTGTTGAGAAAGTTTAGAGACCCCTGCTTTACAGCCGAAGTAGCTGCCATCTTGGACTCTGTTTCATCTTCAGTTGCCATGGTGCTGCAGACGATTAGGTATGACACCCACCTTATGATAGCTTGACAGTTCGGCTGAGAGCACAAGCAACTGCAAATTATGCATTGAATGTTGTTTTTAGGAAACCGTTAAATGGATGGGTTTAGTTTGGCTTTAATAAGATTAACAAGGAGATGGGAAGGGGCAGAACACAACAGCTTCTACAGGAAAGTAGATATTTGCTCATAACCTGAGCTGCCCTGTAGCTCAGATCTGCTGATCATCGAATGCCGTGTACACATGGGCGGACTTTTCGGCATCAAAGGTCAGACTGTTTTTCTGATGGACTTTTGACAGACTTCCGAACGAACGGACTTGCCTACACACGATCACACCAAAGTCTGACGGATTCTTACATGATGACGTACACCGGACTAAAATAAAGAAGTTGATAGCCAGTAGCCAATAGCTGCCCTAGCATTGGTTTTCGTCCGTCGGACTAGCACACAGACGAGAGGATTTTTCGCTTGGACTCGAGTCCGTCGGAAAGATTTGAAACATGTTTCAAATCTAAAGTCCGTCAGATTTTCGTCCGAAAAAGTCCGCTGCAGGTCCGATGAAGCCCGTCGGACCAGTCCGGTCGAAAAGTCCGTCCGTGTGTACACGGCATTAGAAAGAGCTTTTCAATAAAAGGTAGACCCCGCTTCAGTATTTTGTCATGACCCCATGTTCCTTCTGAACTGATGGGAGAGCTGAATGGACAAATCGTTCCCATGATGTCACAACCTGTAAAAAGGCCAACAAATGCAAAACAGAATGTTTTACCTTCCAAACCTTCTTCTCCCTCTCGTTTGCTAGCAGTTCCTGTCTCGGATGCCACTGCCAGTCTATGCAAATGAAAAAGGGATAAGAACAATTGAGCAGAGAGAACATAGACAGCCCCTTCAGGAAGAGGTCAATGAATGAAAACAGCGGCACAGTAAAGGAATGTGAAGACATGTGGTCTGACATCAATGGAGGAGAGTAAAGTAATTTTTTTTTTAAATTGCTCTTTTTTTGTTTAGAACGGAAAAAATAATAAAATAAAACACAGTATGATCAAATACCACCAAAAGAAAACTATTTGTGAGAAAAGATGACAAATTTTATCTGGGTACAGCGTTGCACGACCGCGCAATTGTCATTTAAAGTAACGCAGTGCTGTATCGCAAAAAAAACAGAAAACCCAAACCCCATTGGGCAACAGCAGGACAACTGGATCCCCCCCCCCCCAAATTTCCCAGCCACCACCAATCAAGTACTGGCAGCAAAGTTGTGATAACCAACTGTGTACAAGCTGGTTTAGATGAAAATTTCCCCTCCCCCTACATAAAAGGAGACAGGAAAGTGGTTTCCTTTTGTACTCCACACCATAACTACAGTAATTGCCACTGGCTTCTGTGAAAGCAGGACATTTGAAATATGTCCCAGTAATTGTATCGCACCCTTACCCCTCCATAAATACTTACCTGAAGTACTTTCTCGATCCAGCGCTGGGCCCAACTGCAGCAGTGCTGGTCTTTGCTCCTCTCACAGGACACACAGGCAGCAACTGGAGCCATTGGCTCCTGCTGCTGTCAAATACTGATGGGTGGGAGGGGCGGGGCGGGGCCAAGCCACACTTTATAGATGCACACATAGCCTGGCTCGGAAGCGAGACCACAGGTGTGCCCCCATAGCAAGCAGCTTTCTATGGGGGCACACGAAGAAGAGGAGGAGCCAAAGCACCAGCAGGGGGACCCCAGAAGAGGAGGTTACTAAAACGTCTTGCTACGGGGATAAAGAAAAAGGGGGGACCCAAGAGGAGGAAGATTGGGGCTGCCCCGTGCAATACCTCTGCACAGAGCAGATAACATTTTTTTTTTTGTTAAATCGCAAAGAGAATTGATTTTAGTAACCCTAAGCTTTTTAGCACTTTAATGAACACAGGTTGTCACTTGCTTAGCACCGGCTCCATTCAGAAAACACTTTGCATTCTTTCTTAACACTGTGTGGATGAGCTGCAGATCCTGTAGCCACTGTGCGACCTCCTGTGTTCACTAGCAGCTGCTTGGCACAGGATACAGAAGCCAGCAGCAATCACTGTAGTGGTGGTACAAAGTGATTTCCAGAGACCCCAGAGCAGTGATGGTGAACCTTGGCACTCCAGATGTTTGGGAACTACATTTCCCATGATGCTCATGCACTCTGCAGTGTAGTTGAGCATCATGGGAAATGTAGTTCCAAAACATCTGGGGTGCCAAGGTTCACCATCACTGCCCTAGAGAATAAAATGGAGGTCATTGCACTATTTTATGTCACATGGTATTTGCACAGCAGTCTTTTCAATGCATTTTTTTTGGAAAAAACACACTTTAATAAATAATTTTTTTAAAAAAAAAGTAAAGTTAACCCAATTTGTTTGTATAATGTGAA
Source organism: Lithobates clamitans (assembly GCA_037952925.1). NCBI lineage: Eukaryota > Metazoa > Chordata > Amphibia > Anura > Ranidae > Lithobates > Lithobates clamitans. The sequence goes on along the minus strand of JBBGZY010003340.1, from coordinate 41,404 downwards.
AGATGATGTTATGCCGAGTAAATAGATATCCAACATGTCACGCTCTAAAATTGCGCGTGCTCGAGGAATGGTGACTTCATAGGTGACGCTTTAAAAGCCTTTGCAGGTTACCAGTTTAGAGTTGGAGAAGGATCTGGTGCTAGAATTACTGCTTTTGCTCTGATGGTCACGGGGATGGCCCACATGTGTGGTGCGATCACGGTTAACATATGCGTCCGGGGACCGACGTTTGCGTTCGTCATTACATGTCAGCACGGGGTGACGGGGGCGCTCTAAAAAAAATATATATATATTTATTTTTTTACAAAAAAAAAATTTTGATCACTTTTATTGCAGTCAAAAGGAATGTAAACATCCTTTTTAGGGCAATAGCAATGACAGTTACCCTTTATGGAGAGATGGGGGGGGGGGGGGGGCTATTGGATCCCTCAGCTCTACTTTGGGTCCAGTGCAGCCGATCAGACACTATGCAGCCAGTAAACAAAGAGCCGGACCCCGGAAGTGACGTCACAACATAGTCAACTCTTGCCGGTTCTGAGGTCACACAGTGGGAGGATCAGCTTCAGTTGCTCTCACTGTGAGGCTGGACATGGATGCCGCCGGTGACATCGCTCCTGGGCTTCCGGTAATGCCGGCGGTGGGACCCCCTTGCGCCACCTGTAAAAAGTATTCCAGTGGCTGCCCAGCCGCTCGGGAAATTTTTTTACATGAAGCAGAGTCGCCAGCTGAAAAAAAAAATGACACCGGGATCATGGTTGTAGTCTCAACCATAAGCCTGTTACAACCACCTCCCTACCAGGACGTATAAGGCTGGCCATACATTGGGTCGAATTTCCAAAGAATTTTCTTTTGAAAATCTTATCTAAGAATTTTCATTCGTATTTCGCACCATTAGTGGGCTGCGGCAACAGCCGATTTTCGTGCAGCAATCAAATTTAAGTAAATCGGACATGTTGGAAATTTTTTTTTAAATAGGAACGATTTTCTAATCAGTGATGGGAGAATCGTGCGAGAAATGTAAAATTCGAAAAAGAAATGCGCTTGTGCAAGAAAAGAAAATTCCCGGAAAGAAAAGAAGACGATTCTTGGCCACGAAAAATTCTTTTCTGTAGCAACATGAGGTGAAATTGGAGACTTGGTTGGCCGAATTTCGAAATCAATGGTGGCGCCATCGGATCACAAAACGCTCAAGTTTTTTGAATTTCAAAAGAAAATTCTTTCGAAATTCAACCCATGTATGGCCAGCCTAACAGTGCCTTGAAAAAGTATTCATACCCCTTGAAATTTTCCAAATTTTGTCATGTTACAATCAAAACCGTAAATGTATTTTATTGGGATTTTCTGTGATAGACCAACACAAAGTGGTACATAATTGTGAAGTGGAAGGGAAATGATAAATGGTTTTTCAAAATGTTTTAAAAGTAAATATCTGAAAAGTGTGACATGCATTTGTATTTAGCCCCCTAAACCCTGATACCCCTAAGATCTAGTGGAACCAATTGCCTTCAGAAGTCACCTAATTAGTAAATAGAGCCCACCTGTGTGTACTTTAATCTCAGTATTAATACAGCTGTCCTGTAAAGCCCTCAGAGGTTTGTTAGAGAACCTTAGTGAACAGCATCCTGAAGGCCAAGGAACACACCAGACTTGCTGTGAAGTTTAAAAGGAGAAGTATAGCCAAATCTCGTTTGGCTGTACTTCTATGGATCACAGGAGTCCAATTTGTTTTGCACTCCTGTGACCCTTTTTAGCAGAGAGTGGGCAGAAGTCCGCTTTCTGTGGACGTCACAGAAATCAGTCCAGGCACCACGTCATCCAGACAATGGGAGTCTGGATCCACCAGGTGCCTGGACTGAGACCCATCTCAGCCTCTCAGCGAGCTACTAAGAGCCTGAGACAGCCACTCCCCGCCCCTCCACAGCTTAGCGCTCCTGTGAGCGAGGAGGAGAGATGAGAGCTGCTGATTGACAGTCAGCAGCTCAGGGAGCTGTGAGAACCGAGCCATCGGTGGTGTTCAATCACTCGGTCCTCAGTGCAGAGGCACCAAGGGACCGATGCTGCATTCACCTAGGTAAGTATGAAACTGAAAAAGAAATCCCTTACTTCTCTTTTAAAGCAGGGTTAGGTTATAAAAGAATATCCCAAGCTTTGAACATCTCATGGAGCTCTGTTCAAGCCATCATCCGAAAATGTAAAGAGTATGGCACAACTGCAAACCTACCAAGACATGGCCGTCCACCTAAACTGACAGGCCGGGCAAGGAGAGTATTAATCAGAGAAGCAGCCAAGAGGTCCATGGTAACTCTGAAAGATCTGCAGAGATCCACAGCTCAGGTGGGAGAATCTGTCCACAGGACAACTATTAGTTGTGTTCTCCACAAATCTGACCTTTATGGAAGAGTGGTAAGAAGAAAACCATTGTTGAAAGAAAGCCATAAGAAGTCCCATTTGCAGTTTGTAAGAAGCCATGTGGGGGACACAGCAAACATGTGAAAGAAGGTGCTCTGGTCAGATGAGACCAAAATTTAAATTTGGCCTTAAAGCAAAGCGCTATATTTGGTGGAAAATCAACACTGCACAAAACCCTGAACCCACCATCCACACTGTGAAACATGGTGGTGGCAGCATCATGTTGTGGGGATGCTGTTCTTCAGCAGGGACAGGGAAGCTGGTCAGAGTTGATGGGAAGATGGATGGAGCCAAATACACGGAAATCTTAGAAGAAAACCTGTTAGAGTCTGCAAAAGACTTGAGACTGGGGCGGAGGTTCACCTTCCAGCAGGACAACGACCCTAAACATACAGCCAGAGCTACAATGGAATGGTTTAGATAAAAGGATATTCATGTGTTAGAATGGCCCAGTCAAAATCCAAACCTAAATCCAATTGAGAATCTGTGGCAAGACTTGAAAATTGCTGTTCACAGACTCTCTCCATCCAATCTGACAGAGCTTGAGATATTTAGCAAAGAAGAATGAGCAAAAATGTCCCTCTCTAGATGTGCAAAGCTGGTAGAGACATCCCCAAAAAGACTTGCAGCTGTAATTGCAGTGAAAGGAGGTTCTACAAAGTATTGACTCAGGGGGGCGCCATACAAATGCACTCCACACATTTCACATATTTATTTGTAAAACATTTTTGAAAACCATTTATCATTTTTCTTCCACTTCACAATTATGTGCCACTTTGTCTTGGTCTATCAAATAAAATCCCAATAAAATATATTTACGGTTTTGGTTGTAACATGACAAAATGTGGAAAATTCCAAGGGGTATGAATACTTTTTCAAGGCACTGTATATATAGTGGCAGGTAGGGAGGTGGGTCAACGTGACATTTAATGTCCCTTTAAATAGGTTCTTTGGGCCAAGGTGTCCTTAACTATTTACTGCACTAACAGGTGTGCCTGTGCCCTGGGTGTGCTCTATAAACTGCTCAGAGCCTCAGCTCCGCACAGTACACAGCGCTGGGTTCTGGCAGCGGGATGGGAACTTTCTTTCCCACACCCGGAACAAAATTGAGTTGGGTTTAGCCATTCACCGAAGCTTTGTATACTATGAAAAGAAGGAGATCATGACATCTGCCCGCCTCTCCACCTCAGCCAATCAGAGGAAGCTTTGTATTCAATCAGCGCCTGTTCCTGGAGCGGGACAGGAAGTTCCCATCCCACGGCCAGAACACAGCGCTGTATACTGTATATAGCGGAGGCTGCATACAATTAACCACTTCAGCTCCGGAAGATTTAGCTCCCTTCATGGCCAGGTCATTTTTTGCAATATGGCACTGCGTTGATTTAACTATTGCGCGGTCGTGCGATGCTGTACTCAAATAAAATGTATGTCCTTTTTCCCCACAAATAGAGCTTTCATTTGGTGGTATTTGATCATCTCTGCGGTTTTTATTATTTGCGCTATAAACAAATAAAAGAATTTTGAAAAAAAAAATAAAATTTTTTTTTACTTTCTGCTATACAACACATCCAAAAAAAAAAAAGAAAAAAAAATATCAAATTTCTTCAATTCAAGCCACTATGCATTCTGCTACATAATTTTGGTTAAAAAAAATCCCAATAAGCGTATATTGATTGTTTGCACAAAAGTTATTGCATCCATAAACTACAGGATAGATTTATTGGAATTTTTATTTTACTAGTAATGGCGGCAATCAGCGACTTATAACGGGACTGTGATATTGCGGTGGACAAATTGGATGCTAATTGACGCTAATTTGGGGACCAGTGACGCGAAGATAGTGATCAGTGCTAAAAAAAAAAAAAAAACAGTCACTGTAATAATGACACTGGCTGGGAAGGGGTTAATATCGAGGGTGATCAAAGGGTTAACTGTGTGCCTAGCCGGTGTTTTACAGTAGTGGGGGGAGGTGCTTTTACTAGGGTAGGAACACAGGATCCAGGGCTCCACTCCTGGCAGATCGCCATTCTGAATGGTGTCCTAAACGATCTGCCGATGCAGCCTGGACCCCCTGTGTACAACCACAGCGGGAGCGCGCTTCCAGCGGCGTGCACTTACACCAGATACCTGGAAATGCGGGTCGGCAACTGGTTAATACAGCATGCCCAGCAAGCACACCTCTTAGTGTAGTAAATAGTTTGCTTGGCCCAGGTTAGCCCATACTATTTAAAAAGGGCCAATAAATGTGGAGGTATGCCCCGTACACACGGTCGGAATTTGTTCGGACATTTCGACAACAAAATCCTAGGATTTTTTTCCGACGGATGTTGGCTCAAACATGTCTTGCATACACACGGTCACACAAAGTTGTCGGAAAATCCGATCGTTCTGAACGCGGTGACGTAAAACACGTACGTCGGGACTATAAACGGGGCAGTGGCCAATAGCTTTCATCTCTTTATTTATTCTGAGCATGCGTGGCACTTTGTGCGTCGGATTTGTGTACACACGATCGGAAATTCCGACAACGGATTTTGTTGTCGGAAAATTTTATAGCATATATATATATAAACTTTGTGTGTTGGAAAATCCAATGGAAAATGTGTGATGGAGCCCACACACGGTCGGAATTTCCGACAACAAGGTCCTATCACACATTTTCCGTCGGAAAATCAGACCGTGTGTACGGGGAATAAGAGTTTAGTGATCACCTGGTAGAGGACAAAAGATCAGCATTTACTCCGGTTATCTACTGAATAAAAAAAATGGTTAAATGCAGTACAGATTCATCCTATTAGCTCTCAGTGGTCTCCTGCACCATGTTTGCCAATCAGGGATGCGACAGCAGGACACAGAGTGGTCAATACAAGACGGGTAACCTAGCATGAGCAAAATGAACCTCCTTAGTTTCCAGTCAGCAGACCAGTAAAGGCAGGACTGTGAGATGAATGGAAGGCCACATTTTTAAGCTTTGGATAGAGAAGGGTTTGGTCCTCAGCCAGGTTTTTAATTGTTGTCTGTATCCCTGCTAGGGCTATTCACCGTCCCCTCCTATTTGTTATGGTGACCACTATCAGGACAGAAAGTGAGGGAATTTTAAAAGGTGTAACTAAAAAGGAAGAAATTTTTTTTTCAGTTTTGGATAGAGTGGAGATGGATTAGAACCCCTTTCAGTTTTTATTGCGGTCTGTGCCCCTGTTTCACCCTCTCTATTTGTCTTTGTCCTGTTTACCATTATCATTGAAAGTAAAAGAAAATCCCACATTTTCCGTTGTCCCCAGAAATGTAATAGAGGGGAAATCTTCTGATGGGGACAGTTCTGGTGATCTGGGGGGGGGGGGGGGACGACACTAGTTCTGGTGATCTGGGGGGGGGGGGGAACACTAGCTCTGGTGATCTGGGGGGGGACACTAGCTCTGGTGATCTGGGGGGGGGGGGACACTAGTTCTGGTGATCGGGGGAGGGGGGACACTACTTCTGGTGATCTGGGGGGGACACTACTTCTGGGGATCTGGGGGGGACACTACTTCTGGGGATCTGGGGGGGGGCACTACTTCTGGGGATCTGGGGGGGACACTACTTCTGGGGATCTGGGGGGGACACTACTTCTGGGGATCTGGGGGGGACACTACTTCTGGGGATCTGGGGGGGGACACTACTTCTGGGGATCTGGGGGGGACACTACTTCTGGGGATCTGGGGGGGGCACTAGTTCTGGTGATCTGGGGGGGGGGCACTAGTTCTGGTGATCTGGGGGGGGGGCACTAGTTCTGGTGATCTGGGGGGGGCACTAGTTCTGGTGATCTGGGGGGGGGGGCACTAGTTCTGGTGATCTGGGGGGGGCACTAGTTCTGGTGATCTGGGGGGGGCACTAGTTCTGGTGATCTGGGGGGGGGGGGCACTAGTTCTGGCGATCAGGGGGGGCACTAGTTCTGGTGATCTGGGGGGGACACTAGTTCTTTTGATCTGGGGGATCAAGCACTAGTTCTGGTGATCTGGGGGGGCGGACACTAAATCTGGTGATCTGGGGGGGCGGACACTAAATCTGGTGATCTGGGGGGGGGGGGGGGGGCGGACACTAGTTCTGGTGATCTGGGGGGGACAATAGTTCTGGTGATCTGGGGGGGACACTAGTTCTGGTGATCTGGGGGGACACTAGTTCTGGTGATCTGGGGGGGACAAGCACTAGTTCTGGTGATCTGGGGGGGTGGACACTAAATCTGGTGATCTGGGGGGGGGGTGGACACTAGTTCTGGTGATCTGGGGGGGGGACAATAGCTCTGGGTTATCTGGGGGGGGGACAATAGCTCTGGTTATCTGGGGGGGGGACAATAGCTCTGGTTATCTGGGGGGGGACAATAGTTCTGGTGATCTGGGGGGGGACACTAGTTCTGGTGATCTGGGGGGGGACACTAGTTCTGGTGATCTGGGGGGGGACACTAGTTCTGGTGATCTGGGGGGGACACTAGTTCTGGTGATCTGGGGGGGGGACACTAGTTCTGGTGATCTGGGGGGGGACACTAGTTCTGGTGATCTGGGGGGGGACACTAGTTCTGGTGATCTGGGGGGGGACACTAGTTCTGGTGATCTGGGGGGGGCCACTAGTTCTGGTGATCTGGGGGGGACACTAGTTCTGGTGATCTGGGGGGGGACACTAGTTCTGGTGATCTGGGGGGGGACACTAGTTCTGGTGATCTGGGGGGGGACACTAGTTCTGGTGATCTGGGGGGACACTAGTTCTGCTGATCTGGGGGGACACTAGTTCTGCTGATCTGGGGGGGACACTAGTTCTGCTGATCTGGGGGGGAGGGGGGGGACTAGTTCTGGGGGGGTGGACACTAGTTCTGGTGATCTGGGGGGGGACGCTAGTTCTGGTGATCTGGGGGGGACAAGCACTAGTTCTGGTGATCTGGGGGGGGGACAGCACTAGTTCTGGTGATCTGGGGGAGGCACTAGTTCTGGTGATCTGGGGGGGCGGACACTAGTTCTAGTGATCTGGGGGGCGGACACTAGTTCTAGTGATCTGGGGGGCGGACACTAGTTCTAGTGATCTGGGGAGGCGGACACTAGTTCTAGTGATCTGGGGGGGCGGACAATAGTTCTGGTAATCTGGGGGGAAAACAATAGTTCTGGTGATCTGGGGGGAAAACAATAGTAATGGTGATCTGGGGGGGAAAACAATAGTTCTGGTGATCTGGGGGGGAGGGGGGACACTAGTTCTGGTGATCTGGGGGGGGGGACAACATACTAGTTCTGGTGATCTGGGGGGGACAACATACTAGTTCTGGTGATCTGGGGGGGCAACATACTAGTTCTGGTGATCTGGGGGGGGGGGGAAACGACACTAGTTCTGGTGATCGGGGGGGGGCACACTAGTTCTGGTGATCTGGGGGGGCGACACTAGTTCTGGTGATCTGGGGGGGGGAACACTAGTTCTGGTGATCTGGGGGGGGGGGACACTAGTTCTGGTGATCTGGGGAAGGAACACTAGTTCTGGTGATCTGGGGGGGGCACTAGTTCTTGTGATCTGGGGGGGGCACTAGCTCTGGTGATTGGGGGGGACACTAGTTCTGGTGATCTGGGGGGAGGGACACTAGTTCTGGTGATCTGGGGGGAGGGACAGTAGTTCTGGTGATCTGGGGGGATGGACACTAGTTCTGGTGATCTGGGGGGAGGGACACTAGTTCTGGTGATCTGGGGGGGCGAGGGACACTAGTTCTGGTGATCTGGGGGGGACGGGGACGGACACTAGTTCTGGTGATCTGGGGGGGGACACTAGTTCTGGTGATCCGGGGGATGATGACACACTAGTTCGGGTGATTTGGGGGGACACTAGTTCTGGTGATCGGGGGGACACTAGTTTTGATGATCTGGGGGGGAACACTAGTTCTGGTGATCTGGGGGGGAACACTAGTTCTGGTGATCTGGGGGGGAACACTAGTTCTGGTGATCTGGGGGGGGGGACACTAGTTCTGGTGATCTGGGGGGGGACACTAGTTCTGGTGATCCGGGGGATGATGACACACTAGTTCGGGTGATTTGGGGGGGGGGGGACACTAGTTCTGGTGATCGGGGGGACACTAGTTTTGATGATCTGGGGGGGAACACTAGTTCTGGTGATCTGGGGGGAACACTAGTTCTGGTGATCTGGGGGGAGGGACACTAGTTCTGGTGATCTGGGGGGAGGGACACTAGTTCTGGTGATCTGGGGGGAGGGACACTAGTTCTGGTGATCTGGGGGGGCGAGGGACACTAGTTCTGGTGATCTGGGGGGGACGGGGACGGACACTAGTTCTGGTGATCTGGGGGGGACACTAGTTCTGGTGATCCGGGGGATGATGACACACTAGTTCGGGTGATTTGGGGGGACACTAGTTCTGGTGATCGGGGGGACACTAGTTTTGATGATCTGGGGGGAACACTAGTTCTGGTGATCTGGGGGGGGGGACACTAGTTCTGGTGATCTGGGGGGGGACACTAGTTCTGGTGATCTGGGGGGGACACTAGTTCTGGTGATCTGGGGGGGGGGACACTAGTTCTGGTGATCTGGGGGGGGGACACTAGTTCTGGTGATCTGGGGGGGGGACACTAGTTCTGGTGATCTGGGGGGGGACACTAGTTCAGGTGATCTGGGGGGGACACTAGTTCTGGTGATCTGGGGGGGAGCGACACTAGTTCTGGTGATCTGGGGGGGGCGACACTAGTTCTGGTGATCTGGGGGGGGGCGACACTAGTTCTGGTGATCTGGGGGGGACGACACTAGTTCTGGTGATCTGGGGGGGGGGGCGCGACACTAGTTCTGGTGATCTGGGGGGGGGGCGCGACACTAGTTCTGGTGATCTGGGGGGGAGGGGGGCACTAGTTCTGGTGATCTGGGGGGGGGGGCGGACGCTAGTTCTGGTGATCTGGGGGGACACTAGTTCTGGTGATCTGGGGGGCACTAGTTCTGGTGATCTGGGGGGGCGGACACTAGTTCTGGTGATTTGGGGGGGACACTAGTTCTGCTGACCTGGGGGGACATTAGTTCTGCTGATCTGGGGGGGGGGACACTAGTTCTGCTGATCTGGGGGGGACACTAGTTCTGCTGATCTGGGGGGGGACACTAGTTCTGCTGATCTGGAGGGGGGGGCACTAGTTCTGGTGATCTCGGGGGGGGGGAGCACTAGTTCTGGTGATCTGGGGGGGGGCACTAGTTCTGGTGATCTGGGGCTGGCACTAGTTCTGGTGATCTTGGGGGGCAACACTAGTTCTGGTGATCTTGGGGGGAGGGGGGCACTAGTTCTGGTGATCTGGGGGGAGCGGACACTAGTTCTGGTGATCTGGGGGGGGGGGCGGACACTAGTTCTGGTGATCTGGGGGGAAAACAATAGTTCTGGTGATCTGGGGGGTGGGGGGGCACTAGTTCTGGTGATCTGGGGGGGGGGGGGCGGACACTAGTTCTGGTGATCTGGGGGGACACTAGTTCTGGTGATCTGGGGGGGAGGGACACTAGTTCTGGTGATCTGGGGGGGAGGGACACTAATTCTGGTGATCTGGGGGGACACTAGTTCTGATCGGGGGGGACGGACGGACACTAGTTCTGGTGATCTGGGGGATGACGACACACTAGTTCTGGTGATCGGGGGGGGGGGAACACTAGTTCGGGTGATCTGGGGGGGGGGGACACTAGTTCTGGTGATTGGGGGGGACACTAGTTCTGGTGTTGGGGGGGGGACACCAATTCTGGTGATTTGGGGGGGGGACACTAGTTCTGGTGATCTCAGGAGGGGACACTAGTTCTGGTGATCTGGGGGGACCCCACGGAATTCCCTTCATTTGCAGATTTCCTCTCACTTCCTGTTTGGCTATGGGACAGGAAGTGAAGGGAAATCTCCAGAATGGGACACAGATGGTGGAGGGAAAAAAAAATCTGAGGTTATAACCCTCCCTCACACTATCCAAAATGAATAAAAAAGTTTTGCCTATAGGTCTACTTTAAGTCGTCTTCAGAGAATGAGGCGAGGGAAAATCCTCTGAGGACAACGCTAATAACTTGGGAGAGATTTCCTCTCATTTTCTGCTGCGTCCCCACAACAGGAAGTGAAGGGAAACCTCCCCAATGAGACAGACAGCAAAAATAACCTGATCAGGATTTCCTTTTTTACCTACTCTATCTCCAACTAAGAAAAGAAAAAGTTTGGGCTTGACATACATTTTAAAGCAATATGGTCACCTTGCCCGTGTAAGCTTTGGTAAAGGTCTCCACCAACCCATGATAAGGTTGCCAGCACTTCCTCACTGCTCCAGCCTCAGCTGCTAACAATCCCCAGTGCTTCCAGGTATAAGAGAACATGCCCAGGCAATGTCACATGACTGAGGTTGAGCTGTTGCAGCCCCCCCAGTCACCGACACCAGTGATTTGAGTGCCAGCTAAAAAAAGAAGCAGGAAGCGCGAGGGAGGGCTAGCAAGGTGGATATAGGTACACCCATGGGGACCTTTACCAAGGACACTGTTGCTTTGCCATACATGGGCAAGGTGCAGTGAGTGGTCACCAACCAGGCACTAGCAGGGAAACTTGGATCACAAGATTGGCTGAACAAAGTTTAAAAAAAAAAAAAAAAGATATTTTCTTGTAAAATAATAATTCCTATGTATTTAGCGGCTTAGTCAAAGTATGGAGAACATCTGTAGAGGATAATTGGCATTGAACTAACCTATTTTCTGGACAGCAGGTACTATTAGGAGTCAGTGTGCCTATTTACAGTCATCTTATAGCGGTGCTGGAACTCTCTAAAATTCCTCAGCAAAAACCTGATTTCTGGAAGTCAGCGGTTTGTAGGTTTAAGCCACCCCCATCACCAGGAAAACTGGGTGCTGCAATGGGGGGAGACTGGAACTGATCACCAAATACCAAGGAATACCGATTGCCTTAGGACAGTGGTCATCAGGGTCCACTAACAGGCCAGGTTTGCAAGATAACTGAAATACATCACAGGTGATATAATTTGCTGCTCAGTGATTGCAGTATTCTAGTCTGCATCTCCCCAAGGTAATACATAAAATCTGGCCTGTTAGTGGGCCCTGAGGACAGGGTTGATGACCACTGCCTTAGGAGATAGATAATTTTTTTTTCTCTCCCTGTTCGGCAAACAACCATGGTTTATAGGGGGTTTCTTCTTAGTTGAAAGATTCCCAGCTTTATTCTACCCACTTCCTGTGAGCCCAATACATCATTCACCTACTTCCTGTGAGCACAGGTCATCATTCAACCTACTTCCTGTGAGCACAGGGCATCATAGGTGTCATTCAATCCACTTCTTGTGAGCACAGGGCATCATTCAACCCACTTCCTGTGAGCACAGGGCATCATTCAACCTACTTCCTGTGAGCACAGGGCATCATAGGTGTCATTCAATCCACTTCTTGTGAGCACAGGGCATCATTCAACCCACTTCCTGTGAGCACAGGGAATCATTCAACCCACTTCCTGTGAGCACAGGGCATCATTCAACCTACTTCCTGTGAGCACAGGGCATCATTCAACCTACTTCCTGTGAGCACAGGGCATCATTCATCCCACTTCCTGTGAGCACAGGGCATCATTCAACCTACTTCCTGTGAGCACAGGGCATCATTCAACCTACTTCCTGTGAGCACAGGGCATCATTCATCCCACTTCCTGTGAGCACAGGGCATCATTCAACCTACTTCCTGTGAGCACAGGGCATCATTCAACCTACTTCCTGTGAGCACAGGGCATCATAGGTGTCATTCAACCCACTTCCTGTGAGCACAGGGCATCAAAGGTGTCATTCAACCCACTTCCTGTGAGCACAGGGCATCATAGGTGTCATTTAACCCACTTCCTGTGAGCACAGGGCATCATTCAACCCACTTCATGTGAGCACAGGGCATCATTCAACCCACTTCCTGTGAGCACAGGGCATCATTCAACCCACTTCCTTTGAGCACAGGGCATCATAGGCATAGGTATGTCAACATATTATCATTGCACCTCTTTCCCTCTCATTGGGTGTAGTGCTGTGCTCTGTGGCATTCAAGATCTACCACGGAGATGTCACATAACTAAGACCTCTGGGGAAAAAGCAGGCATGCAGGATGTGGGAGAATAAAAAAAAGTGTGCAGGTTTAAAAGGGTATTTTTTTTTTGCCTTCCTCTGGATCAGCTGTGGGTAAAGGGTTAGGTTTATGAAAATTTTCTATCGGTTGAACTCGAAGGACTTTTGTTTTTTTTTGTAAACTATGACTCTGGCTTCTACATGATTGTTTCAAAGTCTGTCTTTCATGTATCAATAGCACTCAGCGGTCAGAAATTGGACCATGCTATAGAAGGTTTTCTTTTGCCTTCCTCTGGATCAGCTGTGGGTAGAAGATTCTGTTTGAGCTTTTTTTATTGGTTGATGTGGATGCATTTTTGTCTAAGTTACTAGGTCTTTGGCTTCTGAATGAATTTCTCTACCTCACTGTGTCTTTCTTGCACCAATGGCGCTCCTCAGGATTTCCAAAAATTCTCCTCCTTTTATGTATCCAGGTAAACTGACATTTTACATGACATGGCGTTTACAGCCATCAACTCTACACCAATTGTGAGAGGATAGGAGAGCAAACTCTGCTATAAAGGAAGCCTTTAATAATTGTCCTGGCTCAACTTACATTTTAGTCCAGTCACAGCTGGTCTATGTATTTTATACAGAGGAGATGAGAAATGTGAAAAGGACACCTGGGATCTTATTGCCACTATAGGAATCATGTGTTCTTCATTCAACCCACTTCCTTTGAGCCCAGGGCATCATTGGTGGTATTTAACCAATTTCCTGAGAGACCAAGTCAACATACACTCAACCAGCCACTTTATTAGTTACACCTTGCTAATACCGGGTTGGACCCCCTTTTGCCCCAAGAACTGCCTTCATTCTTCCTGGCATAGATTCAACAAGGTTTTGGAAACATTCCTCAGATTTTGGTCCATATTTACACAATAGCATCACATCCATGATGCAAATCTCCCATTCCACCACAATCCAAAGGTGCTCTATTGGATGAGATCTGGGGACTGTGGAGGACATTGGAGTACAGGGACCTCATTGTCATGTTCAAGAAACCAGTGGTGAGATGATTTGAGCTTTGTGACATGGTGCATTATCCTGCTGGAAGGAGCCATCAGAAGATGTGTTCACTGTAGTCATAAAGGGATGTTCATGGTCACCAACAATACTCAGGTAGGCCATGCAATTTAAATGATGCTCAATTGGTACTAAGAGGCTCAAAGTGTGCCAAGAAAATATCCCCCCCACCATTAACCATCACCTGAACATTGATACAAGGAAGGATGGATCCATGCTTTCATGTTGTTTATGCCAAATTCTGACCCAACCATCTGAATGTCGCAGCTGAAACCGAGACTCAAACCAGGCAACATTTTCCACTCTTCTATTGTCCAATTTTGGTGAGGCTGTGCAAACTGTAGACTTAGTTTCCTGTTCGTAGCTGACAGGAGTGGCACCCAGGTGTGGTCTTCTGCTGCTGTAGGCCAACTGCTTCAAGGTTCGATGTGTTGTGCTTTCAGAGATGGTATTCCGCATACCTTGGTTGTAACGAGTGCTTATTTTTGTTACTGTTGCCTTTCTATCATCTGGAACCAGTCTGCCCATCCTCCCCTGACACCAACAAGGCATTTTCCTCTAGAAAACTGCCGCTCACTGGATATTTTCTCTTTTTCGGACCATTCTCTGTAAACCCGAGAGATGGTTGTGTGTGAAATACCCAGTAGATCAGCAGTTTTTGAAATACTCAGGCCAGCCTGTCTGGCAGCAACAACCATGCCACGTTCAAAGTCACTTAAATCCCCTTTCTTCCCCAAGCTGACGCTCGGTTTGAACTTTAGCTTCATCTTCACCACGTCTAGATGCATTGAGTGGCTGCCATATGATTGGCTGATCAGCAATTTGATACACCAAGCAATTGTACAGGTGTACTTAATAAAGTGGCCGGTGTCATTTAACCCACTTTCTGTAAGGCCAGGGCAACATTGCCCCTCTTTTCTGAGCCTAGGGCATCGAGGGTTTCATTCAACCTCTCTCCCTTTCGTAGGGTGCACTGTCAAGCCACCCAGTGGTGCTGCTCCCTGTAGCATTCAAGATCATCTACTATAAAATAAAGGAGAAAAAGGACCTGTGATATGGTCCTGTGATGTTGCATAACTAAGAAGACCTCTGGGGAAAAGGTAGGCATGCAGGATGTAAAAAACAAAAAGCAAGCAGGTATGGGGATTAGAAGGGTGAAATTTGGTAGCTTCTTAGCCAGAAGCTTCTACACCACTCAAGATGCTTCTATTTCTCTTTTTCAACAAGACAACAAAAAGGTAAGAACCTGAAAATACGAGACAATGGTTTAAGCTACACCAAAGACACGGAAGAGTTTATAAAGGGTGAAATAGAAGATACCCGGGAAAAATCATCTACTAACATCTGGAATTATTCTAGTTTCCATGTTAAGGGAAATCTGGCTAAAACAAACTGAGCAAATAACAGAAAGAATCGAAAGGCAATATCTGTGGTGAAATCTACACCTCAAAATTAATCTCAAACAGATTGGAGATAATGGGAGCCGGTTACATGGAAAATCTAGTTTTACAGAAAATATCAAGCTAGGCCCCCGCTTCTTCTGCCTACTGGTCATTTATTGTAAGATGTGACCTCATCGTTTCCATACAATCATTTAGACAAAATCACCAGCTTATCTCTGCTCTTTCTCCTGAAATTTCTCTCATGACCGTTATCGGAGGCAGCTTAAAGCATTATTTATTCTTTTCTTTTAAGACATGCAATGCAGCATTTGGATGTCCCTGAGGACTTGGATCCAGAACTTGCCAAATTTCTCTTACAGGGGGACCTTGTTTTTGGAGGATCTACCAAGGAAGGGCAGCAACTTAAACAGTGCCTTGAAAAAAAGCATTCATACCCCTTGAAATTGTCCACATTTTGTCATGTTACAACCAAAACCGTAAATGTATTTTACTGGGATTTTATGTAATAAACCAACATGAAGTGGCACATAATAAATGTGAAGTGTAAAGAAAATGATAAAAGTTTTCATAATTTTTTTTACACATAAATATCTGAAAAAATGTGTGGTGTACATTTGTATTCAGCCCCCTTTACTCTGATACCCCCTAACTAAAATTTAGTGGAACCAATTGCCTTCAGAAGTCACCTAATTAGTAAATAGAGTCCACCTGTGTGTAATTTAATCTCAGTATAAATACAGCTATTCTGTGTAGCCCTCAGAGGTTTGTTAGAGAACCATAGTGAACAAAGAGCATCATGAAGGCCAAAGAACACACCGGACAAGCCAGGGATCAAGTTGTGGAGAAGTTTAAGGCAGGGTTAGGTTATAAAAAAATTATCCCAAGCTTTGAACATTCCACAGAGCACTGTTCAATCCATCATCCAAAAATCAAGAGTATGGCAAAACTGCAAACCTACCAAGACATGGCTGTCCACCTAAACTGACAGGCCGGGCAAGGAGAGCTTTAATCCGAGAAGCAGCCAAGAGGTCCATGGTAACTCTGGAGGAGCTGCAGAGATCCACAGCTCAGGTTGGGGAATCTGTCCACAGGACAACTATTAGTCGTGCGCTCCACAAATCTGACCTTTATGGAAGAGTGGTAAGAAGAAAGACATTGTTGAAAGAAATCCATAAGAAGTCCCATTTGCAGTTTGCGAAAAGCCATGTGTGGTACACAGCAAACATGTGGAAGGTGCTCTGGTCAGATGAGACCAAAATGTTACTTTTTGGCCTAAAAGCAAAACGCTATGTGTGGTGGAAAACTAACACTGCACATCACCCTGACCATCCCCACCGTGAAACATGGTGGCGACAGCATCATGATGTGGGGATGTTTTTCTTCAGCAGGGACAGGGAAGCTGGTCAGAGTTGATGGAAGATGGATAAAGCCAAATACAGGGAAATCTTAGAAGAAAATCTGTTAGAGTCTGCAAAAGATTTGACTGGGGAGGAGGTTCACCTTCCAGCAGGACAACGACCCTAAACATACAGCCAGAGCTACAATGGAATGGTTTAGATCAAAGCATATTCATGTGTTAGAATGGCCCAAAGGACAGACCTAAATCCAATTAAGAATCTGTGGCAAGACTTAAAAATTGCTGTTCACAGACACTTTCCATGCAATCTAACAGAGCTTGAGATATTTTACAAAGAAGAATGGGCAAAAATGTCCCTCTCTAGATGTGCAAAGCTGGTAGAGACATCCCCAAAAAGACTTGCAGCTGTAATTGCAGTGAAAGGGGGTTCTACAAAGTATTGACTCGGGGGGGGGGGGGGGGGCGAATACAAATGTACCCCACACTTTTCACATATTTATTTGTAAACCATTTTGAAAACCATTTATCATTTTCCTTCCACTTCACAATTATGTGCCACTTTGTGTTGGTCTATCACATAAAATCCCAATAAAATACATTTACGATTTTGGTTATAACATGACAAAATGTGGAAAATGTCAAAGGGGTGTGAATACTTTTTCAAGGCACTGTATACCCTTTACTGAAGACACATGCTTCTCTACCAGGGGTGGGCATCTTTTTAAAACATTAAGCTTCAGGAGGGACACACAGGAGCGGTGAGAGAGGAAAGGCAACCCTACCAATCAATAAGATGACCAATGTCACAGCCAGATCACCCTCACAACCAGAAAGCATATTTTAGGCAAACATTTTGTTTGTACATTCGATGTAGCTACCATCGCTAAATAAACTAAAGTCCAACCCCTGGAATTTAAAGGATATAAAAATTAATTCCCCCCCCCCTTTGTAAAAAGTAAAAATCCAGCTTTTGCTGCAATACTTTTCTACAGTGCTGATCCCCGCAGACACTACAACAAGACATCTTATTGCAAGGACTCTTCTCGGTAAATTACCTATTTCCTCTGAGCACAGGCTGTCAGGAGCTCCAGCAGGTGATCCGATAAAGAGGGGGGGCAGAGCTGCTCTGTGCAAAACCACAGAGCAGGTAAGAATGACATGTTTGTTATTAAAAAAAAAAAAACTAACGGGACTTCACCTTAACGCCTTCACCTTCCGGCCCAGAAAGGGGTTTCTGTTGCTGGCAGACAGGGCTGGGTTTAGGATCATTTGACCCCCATGGCTGGCTTTCACATCGGTCACATGATCGGAAAGCTCACGATCGAAGTAGTGATCGGGAGCTGTAAAGGCGCCGTTAACTGTGCCGGGAGCGCACGGGCCACGTGCTCTAAGCACAGATTTACATTTAGGTACACAAATATGCGGCCTTTTGGCAGCCAGGCCCACCAGCTAAGAGGCCATATAGCTACGTATTTACAGCGCCAATAGGTTAAAGTATAAGGTGAGAACAGCTGCTAAGATCGAATAGTTCAACTAAACCCGGGGTCTCAAACTAGCAGCCCTTCAGCTGTTGCAAAACTACAAGTCACATGAGTTATTGCAAGGCTGACAGTTACAAGCATGACTCCCACAGGCAGAGGCATGATGGGGCTTGTAGTTTGGCAACAGCTGGAGGGCCACCAGTTTGAGACCCCTGAACTAGAGTGTATAGCTTCCACTCTGAGCTAAATAAGCCTGCAGTAACAGAACAGTGGGGTATATTTTTTTTTTAAATGAAGCAAAGTAAAATGCATGGTGTAAACAGGACGGTAAGCAAACCATTTTATTTAGCGACAGGAGCCATGACTGGCGTTCAGAGAGCTTTTAAAAAGCATGTCCGATTCCACACATTGCATGTAGAGCAGTCCCTGACTCTTCCCCAAAACCGTGCTGCACCATGTGGTTTAGCATGGGGCACCACTGACAATTAAGGGCAGCGCGATCCTGTGCATGCCGGGAAAGTGTACAATTTTGTCCTCGTTCCCAACATGCATAGCTGTGAACCTAGCCTAAAGCCATCTCAATGTACTACATTACTAAGTAGGAGGCAGGTGTAGATAAGCCGATGTGCATGTGCGATAAGCCATTGATGTGGAAGGTGCACACCAGACAAAGTTGTAAACTAAACCATGAAAGGCATACAAAAGCTCCATCTCCCTGATTGGGGCTTCAGCTTCTTGCCCAGGCATTGTTTTAATGCACAAATCCATCTCACTGCTGTGTCAGAAATCAGGTGATCCAAGAACCCCTATTTGCTTAACCAGTAATTATGAAGAAGATGTATTCCCAAACACTCATCGTTATCTCTCACATTCAGAAACCTTGCTGTCTAAAAGTACTAGATTCAAACCTTTACTGGAGATCTCCTGGACACATCAAGCACAGAAAGGAAACTCCATAGACTTCAGGAAATACACTCCCAGTGAACGTGGGATAAGCTGTCTGCATTCTGGCTGACAATAAGGAAAAAACTTGAAAGATTTGCTGACTTGACACAGTTTCACTGTCTGCTGGATAATATTAACCAGTAACCGATTTATTTATTTTTTGGCCCCGGTCAAGAACAACTTGCTTTACCACGTAAAAGAAAATAGAGTAGATACAAGCCAGGTTCATAAAATTAATATTTCTGCACATGTGCCCATGTACTGTAGTTCTTTAATGTTTATAATTGATTACATTCTAAACAGATACGGGATTAGGTATCAAATACATAATATATTAACCCCTGTTGCAGCTTTCTGACAAAATTTAGGAAACTCAAAAAAAAAAAAACCGGGGTGTACCAGGATTTAACAAGACTAATTCTTTACCTTGCGCACGACCTCTTCCTCCTCCTGGCGCTTCTCATAATGAGAAAAGTCATCAAAGATGGAGGTCGTGTGCTTGTAAGTGGCAATGATTTTAAGCACTAGTTTCGCTTTTTCTAAGGGCACCTCCTGCGTGTCTCGCGAGTTTGTGACCGGTTTGTTGTCGTTGTTCTCCAGGCGGATGTGCCTCAGCTGGTTGTTCGGGACGTCCTTGACAAAGAGCCACTTGACGTCAAACTTGCCCTTCCACTTGTCCTGCGACCAGACACCGGCGCTGGTGCCGTAGTCGACAGGTGACCGCATCTCGGCCACGCCACAGAAATGTCCACTGCCGTTGACGCTGAAGAGCAAGTAGACGGGGCCTTTGCCGTTCATGGAGCGGAAGGCGCTGTCTAGACGCTTATTCCCATGCTCTGTGCTACACCAGATAGAGTACTTGATGGAGCGGTGGATATCGTCCTCGGAGTAGCTCTTAATGATAAACACTCGCCCATTTTTCAGGTTCCAGTCAAAGTCCTTGGGGTTGTAGCTGTGGGAGGCTTTGAGCTTCTCCAACACTGGATGGGAGTCACTACCGGGTGCAGCATGAGGCTGGGCCCCACCCAAGGGATTGCCATCAGATCCCCCACCTTGCCCGTAGGCAGCGTTCCTGTTCCGAGGGGCTACCCAGCGGTTTTGTGGAGCCTGTTGCTGCTGCTGTGGTGGTGGTGGAGGGTTTTGGAAGGGGGCTTGGGATAAAGGCGGTGGTTGGGCCGGGATGGGCTGCAGCAGCTGCTGTTGGGGTTGTGGTTGAGGGATGGACTGAGGAGACGGGATTTGCTGAGGCATCGGAGGCTTTGTGACGGGGCCCTTGTTATCCCATGTGCCGATGTCCATGTTGTGTTTGATGGGTGGCGGAGGCAGGGCTCCACCAATGATGGTCACGGGCTTGGTTTTTGTCTTAGGCTGGGGTTTGGCAGGTTTGCTGGCTATGGCGGCCCAAGAGGTGGGTTTCGAGGGTGGCATGCTTATGCTTGGGCCCCCATTGCCAGACAGGGCACTAGGCATCCCTACACTATTGACTACAGAGCCCACTGTCTTGACTGCAGAGGCGGTAACATTGCTACCTATCTTTAGCCCCACCATGCCCTGCTCAATGCTGTTCATGCCAGGTGCCTTGTTCAGAGTCTCATTGTGAAACCCGGTCTGTCCATCCACAATGGTGCCCCCCAGAGAGCTTGGTGGGTAGCTATAGCTACCTCCATAGGCAGAGTTCTGAGTCTGCTGGCCCTGAGAGCCGCTGGTGCCCCAGGCGGAGAAGGCATGGTTCTCGGGGAAGAAGTTGAAACGATGTTGGTAGATGTTGTTTCCAAGTCCACCAGGCTGGCCAAACACGGCATCGTGCATGAAATGGTGGTCTCCATTGCTCAGCTGTCCATACGGGGTGAGGTACGGGATAGGAGGATCCCCACCTGTTGACCACGGTGCCTCACTGAGGGAGTACGGGAAACCAATCGATGGAGGGTAGTAGCTGGAGAGGTATGGGTCCGTCATTGAAGGGTAGCTGTTACTCTGTTAAAAAAAAAGAAAAGAAAACTGGAATTTAGCCACAACTCACTTTAGACCATATTGTTTTAACACGTTTTAACACGTTTTAATAGTAGGTAAACTAGACAAAACATTTCTCTTTTGTACAACAGAAGGGTCAGAGCCTCTGTCAGTTTTTTACAGGTGTATGTGGTCCCATTTGGTGATTTACTTTCACTGAAAAGCATACATTTAAAAATGTTTAGATATGGAGTCGCTATACTTAAAAGAGGCAGAAAAAAGCGATTGTGCTTTCTGTATAAAATATTTTTATGATCATTCTAGGGTCCTATAAAAAATCTTGCAATTTTCAGTATAGGTCCATAAAATGACCAAAAATGTGCGACCCAGGGGCCCCCCAAACAGTGGCTCTCTGCTTGCCTTTATTTGGCCATTGAGGCACTATTCTTCCCACTGATACCAATGGTGTAATTTTATCTGCTCCCACTGGCGCCGGGGCATTTTCTGCTCCCACAGTCACACTGACTATAGTCTGGCCCCCCTTAATGTTTGAAAGCAGCAAACTGGTCCATTGTTTTGAAAATTTGAAGACCCCTGCTCTTAGAGATCCTGTAGCCGAGACAACAGGATTGTTAGTATGACAAAGACCTGAGAAACAATATATTACAAATGGAGAAAATAGAGGATATAAAACCAACTAAATGTTCCTAATAAAACACATTGGGTTGATGTACTAAAACTGGAGCACTCGGAATCTGGTGCAACTGTGCATGGTAGCCAATCAGCTTCTAACTTCAGCTTAACAAAACAAATCTGGAAGCCGATTGGTTATTATGCACACAGCTGCACCACATTTTGCACTCTCTGGTTTTAGTAAATCACCTCACTGTTCATTTCGCCATATCAAAGGTTTCATGACTAAAAAAGGTCACATTCATTAGGATGCAAGCTAGGAAATTCTCTAACCATTTACAAAAAATGTTACCAAGACTTCCTCTTTCCACAGAAAGCAGTTTTGACTCATGGTGTCCATTTTAAGCACTTATTTTTTTTTGTTGCTGCTGCGTGTGCCACCACTGGGGAGATTTCTCATGACTTCCTGTCCTGGAGACCACATGGAAAAAGAGAGGACCTTCCCAAGGAGAACAGACCGCAAAGAAAATCCTGCCTAACATACCCAATCCTAAGGGGATGGTTTTCCAAGGGGGGTGGTGGGAGATTTGAAGAAAGACCAAGATAACAGGTGGACATAACTGAGATGTCCTAATACACACAAATAAAGCTCGTGGTTTGTGGACCTTTGATCACCACATCTACATATGCTTGACAACCCATTCCAAAACCATGAGCAATAACATGGAGTTGGCCCTCTTGGCAGTAATTTGCATGTTTTTAACTTGTTCACACTCTAAATATTGATAGCTCAATCACAAAACATGTGTTTGTTCACCATTTGGCCCCTTTCACATGGGCTGTCAGTTTTTCAGGTGGACCCGATTGGACCATTCACTGCCCTCTATGGAGCAGCAGATATTAATGGATGTGTGTTGGTTGACAGTAGCCGACATCCTATCTGCTAAAAACAGACGGATGGGGGATCCGTTCCACATCCGTCTGGCAGATTGGATAACAGTTGGGTGAAAAAACAGACAGGCGGTCTGTTTATATCTGACCGCCCATAGAGAAAAGCAGGTTGTGTCTGCTTTGCATAAGCGGAGTGGATGCGGACCCGTCATCCACCTGCTCAGAGGAGATTCCCCACTGAGCAGGTAGATCCGCTGGTGGAGTCTGCCAGTGTGAAAGCAGCCTTACAGGGAATAATGCAAAGGTGAACATTATACACCCTCCCCACCCAGCCAGTGCCCGCTGTATTTGACAACTGTGAGCTTGTCAGTGCCCATGTAGGCGGTCCAACCATATGCAGATTTGATATTCTCCCTCTTCTCTGTGCAGTGTTTAAAGGACAGATCACTCTGCCAACACTGACCAATCAAAATCACTCTGGTCCTTTCCAGAAGGTCTGCACAGAGAAGGGGAAAAAGGGTGGGGACTTCCAATCCCTGGACTGCTGGAGTGGCTGCATGGGGACTGACAGCTCCACATCACCGGCGGTAAGATTGGCAAGGAGGGGAGGGAATGGTGTTCACCTTTACAGAGCAAATGTAAAAGGTGAACACTTTAAACACTTCTCATACAGGCCGATTCTGGCTCTTCGCTCCTACATGTAATATATATATTTTTTTATTTTTAGAAAATTACTCATATACATATTACATATACATATTTTTTGATCACATTTATTCCTATTACAAGGAATGTAAACATCCCTTGTAATAGGATTAGTGTGTGAAGGGGTCCACTTTATGGAGAGATGTGGGGTCTCTATAAGACCCCACATTTCTCCTCCAGGCAGGAAAGACCGAGATCAAAAGAAAAAATAAACGATTTTGGTCTTTCAAGCCGAGATGTTGACGTCACGTCCGGGCGGGAGGAAGTAATAACGTCGTGCCCAGGCCTTCGAAGGTCCTACTATCCTCAACTTTCGGCACCGGTGGATTCCTACTCCGGCTTGCCGATCGTACGGTTGAGCCGATAGAAGCACCGGAGGGGTGGGGGAATTAAAAAATCAGCAGCTGCTGACTTTTATTAATAAAAGGGCACTTACCTGTCCAGCGATCCAGTGTTATCCTCATCAGGGCTGGTTATTCACCAGTCTTGAGGTCCCTGGTGCTGGCATGTTTAGTGTGGGAAGCTAGCTATGACTCCTTGCGGCTTCACAGCTGGCCTTCCACTGCACATGCGTGAGCTGCACTGCGATGTGTAAATGGCCTGCTGGGAAGTGTGATGTGTCCTAGAAGGCTGTGGGTGGGGAAGAAGGAGGGAGTGGGTACCTACCCAAACTCCCCCCCCCCCCCCCAAAAAAAAAAACTTCCAATAGGGTGAAGTTCTGCTTTAAAGTGGAAGTAAACCCATCCATAAAACAGTTTCATTTCTGGCACGTGCCGGAAATGTAACACTCCCATTGGTTGTGCTCTCAACCAAACTGTCAAACCATCCAATGGCTGGTGTCATAACTGATCACATGTGCAGCATCATGGCAGTTGTAGATTATACAGAGGCAAAGATGGCAGCTTCCTTGGCTGAAAACGATAGGAGGGTTTACTTACACTTTAATGTCCCACAAAATACTGGGCTTTTTTTTTTTTTTTCATTAAATGTCATTACAAAATAAGACCACCCAGTAGCATAGGGCTTTCACTTGAATTGTGTGCATTAGCTTGCAGTGAGGTGCACCTCATGGTCAAGGTCTGTGGACACCTGACCTTTACAAACCATATTGTGTTATAGCTGTAAAAGGGGGAAGGGGGCTGCTAAGCAGCCTGCACTCCTCTGTGATGGCTTTCCACAACATTTTGGAGGGTGTCGGTGTTATAACTTGTACCCATTCAGCCAACAGAGCAATTGTAAGATCAGGTAGTGATGTTGGATAAGAGGACCTGGCTCACAATTGGTGTTGATTTTCATCCCAAAGGTGATCAGTAGGGTTGAGGTCAGTTCCTCCACACCAAACCATGTCTTAATGGAGCTGGCTTTGTACACAGTAGAACAGTTATAGGCCTTCACCAAGCTTACCACATAGCTGGAAGTGCACATCTCAAAAGTTCTTTACATTGGAAATACCCGAACTAAATGTGAAGGAAGGCCCAGATATCTAAAGCCATCTACAGTAAATATGGCACATTATATTAGAGAATTTCCCAACTTCAAGCTGCAAAATGAGATCTAAAAAAACCCATGACAGGTGTTCTTTGAATAGAATATACCATAAGCCAAAACAGCTAAAAGGCATACTTGGCTTCGTTGCCCCAGAAGTAGCATTGAGAAACATCAGCTTCCATCAGTGGCTTTTTTTTTTTTTTTTAGACAGGAGTGAAGTAGAGTATCACACAGCAATTTCATTGGATAACCCCCCCCCCCAACCCCCACCCACTCAGAGGCAGGAGATATCTACTGACCTGATTGGACTGGCCGGACAGGTACTGCTCAAAGTCGTTGTCGTGCACGTTGTCCTTCTGGTGTAGGGATCCATTTTGCACTGAAATAAGATCATTGTTTGAGCGCCCTAGTGGAAAAACTTTTGAGGAGAAATTGAGTTTGTAAACTAACTAGGCAAGGATTGGCCTAAGACAAAAGTCTATGCAAAAGCTGAGGGAGCGGGGGAAGGGGTGGGGTGGGGGGGCTATAACTACATCCGTTCAACATAATACACCAATGCAAAGGGGGCCAAAAACACACTCAGTACATCTCTGCAACACATGCACATTTCCCAGCACACAGAAAAATCCCTATTGATCTGCCAGAAACCCAGCAAGATCCTAACTTCCCATTTGAGAAAACCTCCCCTTTATGTTATATAGATTAATACAGGGGAGGTGTTCTGTAGTCCAGCAGTGGATAGCGCAGACTGGGCTGACAATACTGCTTTGTATTTCAATGCAACAGAAGAAAAGTTGTCAGCTGACTACAGGAAGTCAGGAGCTCACCGGAATTCAAGAAAAAAATTATTTTAAGATACCAGACACACTAGCCAAACATTTTTTATGTTTTTTACATTTTACTGCTCTCTGTGGTCCCAATGAGGGAAAAATCCCCTCCCAGGAACCTCCCCATGGCCTCTAAGGAGGCTGTAGGAGCTCAACCTTAAAATGATTGTAACGTATTTATGTTTTAAACAACATAACATACTTACCTCCTCTGTGCAGTTGGTTTTGCACAGAGCAGCCCTGATCCTCCTCTTCTCAGCTCCCTCTTCGGTGCGCCTGGCCCCTCCCTCTTTTCAAGTGCCCCCTCAGCAAGCAGCTTGCTCCCTGCGTCCATTCAGACACGGAGCTGCTGTTCGGCCCCGCCCCTTCTCTCCCCTGATTGGCTGAGAACACAGCAGCGGCGCTATTGGCTCCCATGGCTGTCAATTAGCCAGTTAGCCAATCAGAGGGAGAGTAGTGGACAGCCGAGGGATTTGTGGACATCGCTGGAGAGAGATGGGGCTCAGGTTATGGGGGGCTGAGGGGAGGCTGCAGCACACACAAAGCTTTTTATCTGAACGCATTAGGATAAAAAAAAAAAACTTCTGCCTTTACAATCACTAACAATATGATGCTAAATGGTCCCTTTTATACAAGTCACGCTATCCTATTTACCGGCCCTTTAAGGAACGAAGCTGAAGAGATTGTCCACCCAAAAGTGATATTTTAATTTATAGGGAGAACTTGGTGAGACTTCTCATGTGTCCTGGATACTCAAGACAGGGAAATCTCTTCTCCTCTGTATAAAATAAATAGAAATCCAGCAGAGATGGTGGGAACCCCTCATAATGGGCACAGCGGGTGTACAGACCTGGGAACTCAGCACAGGGATGGTGGGAGCCCCTCATAATGGGCACAGCACATGTACAGACCCGGGAACTCAGCACAGGGATGGTGGGAACCCCTCATAATGGGCACAGCAGGTGTACAGACCGGGGAACCTCTCATAATGGGCACACCGAGTGTACAGACCTGGGAACTCAGCACAGGGATGGTGGGAACCCCTCATAATGGGCACAGCGGGTGTACAGACCTGGGAACTCAGCACAGGGATGGTGGGAACCCCTCATAATGGGCACAGCAGGTGTACAGACCTGGGAACTCAGCACAGGGATGGTGGGAACTCCTCATAATGGGCACAGCAGGTGTACAGACCCGGGAACTCAGCACAGGGATGGTGGAAACCCCTCATAATGGGCACAGCGGGTGTACAGACCTGGGAACTCAGCACAGGGATGGTGGGAACCCCTCATAATGGGCACACCGAGTGTACAGACCTGGGAACTCAGCACAGGGATGGTGGGAACCCCTCATAACGGGCACAGTAGGTGTACAGACCTGGGAACTCAGCTCAGGGATGGTGGGAACACCTCATAATGGGCACAGCAGGTGTACAGACCCGGGAACTCAGCACAGGGATGGTGGGAACCCCTCATAATGGGCACAGCAGGTGTACAGACCCGGGAACTCAGCACAGGGATGGTGGGAACCCCTCATAATGGGCACAGCAGGTGTACAGACCCGGGAACTCAGCACAGGGATGGTGGGAACCCCTCATAATGGGCACAGCGGGTGTACAGTCCCGGGAACTCAGCACAGGGATGGTGGGAACACCTCATAATGGGCACAGCAGGTGTACAGACCCGGGAACTCAGCACAGGGATGGTGGGAACCCCTCATAATGGGCACAGCGGGTGTACAGACCCGGGAACTCAGCACAGGGATGGTGGGAACACCTCATAATGGGCACAGCGGGTGTACAGACCTGGGAACTCAGCACAGGCTCTCACCAATACAGTACCCAGGAGATAGAAAAGACTGAGGGTGTAAATCACCATTGTCCAAAGACTGAAATATCAGTCTAATCTATTATAGAATTGTGATTGGCTGCCCATGCACAGTATCTTCAGATCTACAATTTTCTTTTTGTAAAAAATAAAAAATAATTTCCTATGTGCTGGGCTATATGTGGCTAGTGTGGTGTACATTTCTAACTCTCCCAAGGAATAGGGTGGCTATGTGGAAGGGGGGGATCTGAGGCAGACAATTATCTCCCTGTTCCTCCTGTCAGTCTGAAAAGTGCAGACATGTAAACACTGTGCTGACTCCATGCAGTTGGATGAAGCCTGTTAGATGGCTTTGCCTGGTAGCAGGACACGGGCTGCTCATTGCATCCCACCAATCCTATAGGAAAAGGACATTAATCCACACAGTTTACATATACAATGACATCGTTCTCATTGCTTTCAGTTCATCTATTTCCTATGCAAAGTTTCAGAATGAGATGCGAGTCACACAATCACCATCATCCAAAACTTCCAGCATGCTGCAGCACGATGCAAATCAGCTGGTTGATGATCAACAGGCAAATTCAGCCTGACCTGCTAGAAGCCACACTTTGCCAGCTGTGACACAAGAAGCAGCCCCGCCACTGAACATGTCTGCCACCCTTTCCAAAATAATGCAAGCTTTATCGGCTATTACTGGACTTGTGATATTAGGCCGATGCCACAGAGAATGTGTTCTTCAATGGACTAATTATTCTACATGCCTTAAAAGGACAACTCCACCTTTTACAAAAACATAAATAATTACTTTTTAGGAAAAGTCTGCAAAGCATTGCAACCACAAACAATGGATCATGGGTGCAATGCCAGGCTTCTGCAGACTCTTCCACCAGCTCCCTGTCTGTACAGAGGTACAGGCTTTCAGTTAGAGAGCTGGAGGAAATGTCAATGTGCTGTGATCACCAAACTCGTATCTCTATAATTACTACAAATCCATTTTGCCGCAGTGCCAGATGGGGCTTGTAGTTTATTCGAAGAAGAACACAGAAGTCCTTCTGCTTGGACCATCTTTGGTTCCAGCCGATGGTTGCTACAGCACCTGCTTACATACACAGCCATTATTCCAGGAACGTGTCTGTTGGGACTGTGCATTGGGATCTCTTGCAGCGCATACAAAACAGATTTCTGTGAATGAATGGCGCAGATGTGTGGGCGGAGCCATGCAAATTTCTAAAAGTGACAGCGGCTGCTAAATAAGGGGTGAAACGTGCAGAGTTGGCCTTTAATCTTTTTTGTGTCCACTGTCTGCCTTCCAAGGCATCTGAAGTAAAAGTGTAAAGCCTCAAGGTTTTGCACCTTTATGCATGAAGGTGAAATACCTGTGCTGCAGTTGTCCCCCAGACCCCCCTTTTTCTGTACTGGATCGGATCGGGCCCAGGTATGTGCAGGAGGGCAGCGGCTCCAACCGCTGTCTCTCTCATCGGACAGATTGATAGCAGGAGACATTGGCTCCCTCTGCTGTCAGAGGCGAGTGTCGATGGACGCAGAAGCGGGACTCAGAAGCAAGCCCACACAGGTGCCCCCAGGAAAAGTGACTTTCCGCAGGGGCACCCGATGAAGAAAAACCTCAGGGTGTGTTGAATGCCTGTGTCCCGCACTGCACTGATATGGGAAACCGCAACCTACATGGCGGGAGATGCAACCATCCAACACACACTGTAGTGGCAGACACTAAAGATTCTTGAATTTGAGGAATGAGTCTTTTGCAGGTAAGCTTCTTTAAAATCAGCAACCGAGAAGCAGCAGCCTAAGTCCCGTTTCACACTATGAAGCGCATGTAAATTGCACAGGAACTGCACTCCCATGCGATTCAGTGTGATTTGAGCCCATTCATTTTGAACAGGCTCAAACTACACGGCATCGCACGAAAGACATGCATGCGCCTTTTTTTGGAGGCGTGCTGCAAACAAGGATCGCATGATTCTTTTGTACCATGCAATCTATGAAGGCAAACACACTGCATTTGTTTCCTGCGTTGTTTGGGGTATCATTAAATTTGTATTTATAAAGGCGCCTGCCTACCTTTAGACCAGTGAAGCTGCCTACCTTTAGACCAGTGAAGCTGCCTACCTTTAGACCAGTGAAGCTGCCCCCCTTTAAAGTGAAAATATTACTATTCACTTTATATATGATATAAAGAAAGCAATGTGCGATCACCCATTAATACAAAAAAATAATATTCATGTAAAGTGAAACACAGTAAAAATTATCAAAATTCCATAGACGTGTGTTGTGATTTACCACTATGCATGTTAATCTTCTGTGTGTCCTTAAAGTGGGGTTCCACTCAAAAAAACAAAAATACCTGAAAAATTCTAAAAAACAAAAAAAATTTGGATATTTTTTTTTTTTTACTTACCTCTAAATGCCTGTTGCTAGGTGGTCCCTCGTAGTCTGCCTCTTCCTTTGCCTGGGCTGGTGACATCACTTCCCCCTCGGCACAGGAAGGGCTCCGCTCTGCTCCCTCCCTCCTGTCAATCATCTGGGACCCATTACAGGTCCCAAGTGATTGAGCGGCCAAACGCGGCGCCGCTCGCACAGTGGGTGCCAGGCTGTGAAGCCACAGCCCGGCGCCCACAGTTGAAATGCCAGCGCCGATGAGCGGAGGGGGCGAGCGGGGCTTCGATTCCCCGCATCGCTGGACCCAGGGACAGGTAAGTGTCCAATTAAAAGTCAGCAGCTGCAGTATTTGTAGCTGCCGACTTTTAATTTTTTTTTTTTTTCAATGGACCCCCTGGGTGGAACTTCTCTTTAAAATGGTCCAACTGTGCCACCATAAATCACCAGCCACTGTGAAAAAGCTAGCTTCGTGAAGACGCGATCGGCGAAACTAGCCGGGGCTCTACGGGTGTTGTCACTTCTTGTTCCAGTGTGAAGTCACTTCCGGCTGTTGGAAAGCACGCTGGTTGCCAAGCGGTACAGTGGTGCTGGCTGACAGAAAAGCTGTTTACATTGGTGCCCAGTCTGGGCACAACAACAAGTGGGTGCTACATTCTGCCTTTGTGTACACCTGGAACAATACTAGTGATGCACCAAAATTTCGGTTTTCAGCCTTGTGCCGAAAGAAAACAAAAGCAAACAAAAAAAAAAAATGCATCAAAAACGGGTGCTTTTTTTTGTGTGTTCTTGCTGCATTTTCAATGTTATTTTTGTGCGCTTTTTTTTTAACTGACCAATTATGCACAAAAAACACAGCAAGCAGGATTTTTAACACTGCTTCAAATAGGTGCCAATAATTGCCATATTTTAAATTCAAGCAATTGAAAAAAAAAAAAAATCTAATAGAAAATATATTATATATATATATATATATATATATATATATAATATTTGGCACCAGAATTTTCATTTCTGTGCACCACTGAAAATCTACATTAGAAGTACTTCTGATTCGATATTGTGGTGTCTTTGGAGTGAATATTGAAGAATTAGGAGGAGTTTGATGACCTATTGATGGATGGTGTGATCGATCTGGTAGATTTAACCCATTGCGCTTGTTGACCTTTAGTAACAGAGGTCGGTGGATTAATGGTGAGTGTGCATTTTTCACAGTGGCTGGTGATTTATGGTGGCACAGTTGGAAGATCATAAAAAGGGAACATAGAAGATTCACATGCATAGTGGTGGATCAAAACGCACGTCTGAGCTTTTTCATCATTTTTACTGCTTTTCACTTTACATGAATATTGTTTTTTTATATTTAAAAGGGTAATAGAAAGCAATGCTTTCTTTCTTTTATAATAAATTTCTATTGACACCCACAGCAGATCGGAAGGGCAGTGTGATTGGAATGCGGTGCAGGAAACGCACACGGATTGTGGCATTGCCCACACTGCATACATGTGAACCTAATATATTTTTATATTATATTTATATATTTTAGTATAACTAAAACGTTTTTTTTTTGTTTGTTTTGGATGGAGTGAAGGATTAGAACCCCTGTCAGTTTGTATTGCTGTCTGTGCCCCCGTTAGGGAGATTCACCTTCTCTATTTGCTCTCTTTACTTCTATCATTGAAAGTAAAAAAATTAATACATTTTGGGTTGTCCCTAAAAAATTAAGAGGGGAAATCTTCCAAAAGTGGACACTAGTTCTGGTGACTTCCCTTAATTAGCAGGGATTTCCTCACACTTCCTGTTTGGATATGAGACAGGAAGTAAAGGGAAATCTATAAAATAGGACAAAAAAAGAAATCTGACAGGGGTTCATTTATAACCCCTTCCTTGCTCTATCCAAAATAAAAAGTTTTGCCTATAGTTCTACTTTAAAGAACTCAATAGGTGACTATAGCAGCACCATCCAGCCCATCTCAGAGTTAGAGAAGAACAGACCAACCTCGTTTGGCTGTACTTCTATCGATGACAGGTGTGCAAATAATTTTGCACTCCTGTGACCTGTTTTCAGCAGAGAGCGGGACATCAGAGTCGGTCCAGGTTCCACGTCATCACAACCATGGAGTCTGGATCCGCCAGATCCCTATACCGACAACTGCATCAGCCTCTCAGCGAGCCCCTGAGAGTCTAAGCCAGCCGCTCCCCCAGCTCAGCGCTCCAGTGAGCAAGGAGGGGGCAGAGCAGAGAGCCGTGACTGACAGTCTCCAACTCTCTGCTCAGGGGAGCTGTGAGAACCGAGCGATCTGCAGTATTCGATCGCTCGGTTCTTGGTGTTAGAGGAGCCAGGGGACCAATGCTGCATCTACCCAGGCAAGTACGAGTTTAAAAAAACAAAACCCCATACTTCTCTTAAAGAGGAAGTGAATTCCTCTACTGACATTGACCTATAGGTGAGCTTATAAGGCTCGCCTATAGGTACTGTAAATATCTCCTAAACATACGCCGTTTGGGAGATATTTACATTACATGCAGCCAGTGAAATCACAGGCGCATGCATTGTGATGGAACAGCGGCGCGCATGCACGGGAGTGATGTCATTGCAGCTCCGGACAGTCACAGAGCCTGAGCCCGCGAACCAGGAAGCAAGACTGGTGAAGATGGGAGCCCCTGCAGCGCTGACATTGTGGCGCAGGAAGAGCTCAGTTTTTCTTTTCCCCCTTTTTTTTTTTTAAGTCAGCAACTACAATGTTAATGTAATTTTTAATTTTAGGGTGGACCTCCGCTTTAACAAGCACTTTAGAGCCTCTGAATGAGTAGAAAGGAAGGTCAAACATTCGACAATCTCTGACCCTTGTACAATAGTAGAATATATGAATGATGGCGAGAGAGAGAGGACAAAACACAATACATCTATCAGTGTGAGTGGAACTCTATCTGGGTTGGGATAACAAGACCCAAATGGCAAAAACTTTATTTGATGCTATTGGGGAGGGGGGGGGGGGTTGCTGACACATTGGAAATCAAGGTTTACTGTATGAAATGTTGCAGGTAGCGCATGCACACCACACGTCATTCAAATAGTTAATAGGGGGGGTTTTAGGGGCAGGAAGAGACTTAAAGAGCACAAGAAAACTTACCTTTACTGTCTTGTCCTTTTGGTCTCTGTGATTCAAAATGAGAAAAAAAATAAATTAGAAAAGTGGTCCAGACTATGTGTATAATATAGTGCGAGGTTCAGTTATTCAGCAATTTCAAGTCATCTGTACACACACTGAAGGACAAGTGTGTGTCGCCCTTCCAGACATGCTGTTCAGTAAATAGGCAAGATTAGAACTTTCTTACTGGCTGTCATGGGCAAAACACATGTAAACCAATCATGGCCAATCACATATCTATACTACTCCTGTAATCCCCTCTGCGTAACAAAATGTGTCTGGCAACGTAGAGACATACCTTAGCAACCTCAGACATAAAACAGAACAAAGCATATCCTTCTATAGTGTGTACTTAGGAGCACTAAAGCTGCATTCACACCTGAGCGTTTTCAGCTCATAAAACGCTTGTAAAACTCCCAAGAAAACGCCCAACAAGCAAAATCCCATTCATTTCAATGGCACCTGTTCACATCTGAGCGTTTTGTCACCTGAAGCAAAACGCCTTAAGCTCAAAAAAAAACAAAAACTTGGAGATTCTTTGGGGCAGAATATGGGCGTTTTTCCGCTTTTTACATTGGTGACCTGTGTATAAACGCGGCAAAATCGTGGTAAAAAAATTTAGCAAATTTTCACTTCTGTGCGCAAGCACACGGGGATGGGGGCGCTTACATTTTTTTTGTTTATTTTACTTTTACACTTTCTCTTCAATTCTTTTTTTTTTTTTATCACTTTTTTTCCTATTACAAGGAACATAAATATCCCTTGTAATAGTGGTGTGTGTGACAGGTCCTCTTTATGGAAAGATGTGGGGTCTCACATCTCTCCTTCAGGCTGAAAAACTGAGATTTAAAAAAAAACAAACACACTGTCACGGCCACGTCCCCGGCACTATTTACTTCCGCTGGCCCGTCCGGACGTGACGTCATAACGTTGCGCCCGGGCCTCCGAGGGTCATAGAGATGGGATCATCTGGTCACCAGAAATGCTCAACTTCCGGCGGCGACCGATTCATTCTCCGGCTTAGCGATCGTCCGGGGGAGGGGGGGGCTTGGGGGTGATGAAGATATATAGTTTAGTAGGATGCTACAAGGGGACAATAAAGTCTCTCTAACCAATTTATAACCTTTATTTATATGGTTTTGTTTATGAGGAATTGAGAAGGGTCAATGATCATATCAAATAATGCATCCTTGACTTTTAAGCTTTTATTGCCGATCTCTGACCGGTGGTATCGCTATCACTCTCGCCAACATCACCTCTTATGCCGCGTACACACGGTCGGACTTTCTAGAAAGCTGGGTCCGACGTACTTGCCGCCAGACTTCCGGCGGACTACCGCCGGACTTTCTGAACGGCCGGACTTGCCTACACACGGCCGGACTTTCCGGAATCCGGTCTTCCCGACGGACTTTCAGAATGAACGGACTTTCCCACACACGGACAAGTCCGTTCATTTTGAACGTGACTTTGGTACGACGGGACTAGAAAAGGAATTCAATCTCGCCGCTTTTTTTGGCGAGATTGAAACCTTGCGAGCCCCGTCGCAGGCCCTTAGGTCTGGTATGGATTATAAAGGGGAACCCCTACGCCGAAAAAACGGCGTGGGGTCCCCCTAAAATCCATACCAGACCCCGATCCGAGCAGGCAGCCTGGCCGGTCAGGAAAGGGGGTGGGGACGAGCGAGCGCCCCCCCCCTCCTGAACCGTACCAGGCCGCATGCCCTCAACATGGGGGGTGGGTGCTTTGGGGGAGGGGGGCGCCCTGCGCCCCCCCCCCCCCCAAAGCACCTTGTCCCCATGTTGATGAGGACAAGGGCCTCTTCCCGACAACCCTGGCCGTTGGTTGTCGGGGTCTGCGGGCGGGGGCTTATCGGAATCTGGGAGCCCCCTTTAATAAGGGGGCCCCCAGATCCCGGCCCCCCACCCTATGTAAATGAGTATGGGGTACATGGTACCCCTACCCATTTACCTAGGTAAAAAGTGTCAGTAATAAAACACAACACAGGTTTTTAAAATAATTTATTAAACAGCTCCGGGGGGGGGTCTTCTTCCGTCTTCGGGGGTCCCTCCGGTTCATCTTCTCCCGGCGTCCGGTTGGTTCTTCTCCGCTCTCCGGCCTCTTCTCCCGGTGTCGCAGGTCTTCGGCCGGCCCCTCCGCTGTCTTCATGTAGCTCTATTGCGAGCGGAGGTCCGGACTTCTTGGCTTCTCTTCTCTTCTCTTCTCTTCCCCCAGATGTTGACACGACGCTCTCTCCGGCTGGACTGGTCTCTGAGGGCTGCGTTGTGACTTATATAGGCGGAGACCCCGCCCCCATATGATGTCACAGTCCCTGGGCATGCTGGGACTGTGACGTTTTAGGGGGCGTGGTCGACCACGCCCCCTAAAACGTCACAGTCCCAGCATGCCCAGGGACTGTGACATCATATGGGGGCGGGGTCTCCGCCTATATAAGTCACAACGCAGCCCTCAGAGACCAGTCCAGCCGGAGAGAGCGTCGTGTCAACATCTGGGGGAAGAGAAGAGAAGAGAAGCCAAGAAGCCAAGAAGTCCGGACCTCCGCTCGCAATAGAGCTACATGAAGACAGCGGAGGGGCCGGCCGAAGACCTGCGACACCGGGAGAAGAGGCCGGAGAGCGGAGAAGAACCAACCGGACGCCGGGAGAAGATGAACCGGAGGGACCCCCGAAGACGGAAGAAGACCCCCCCCCCGGAGCTGTTTAATAAATTATTTTAAAAACCTGTGTTGTGTTTTATTACTGACACTTTTTACCTAGGTAAATGGGTAGGGGTACCATGTACCCCATACTCATTTACATAGGGTGGGGGGCCGGGATCTGGGGGCCCCCTTATTAAAGGGGGCTCCCAGATTCCGATAAGCCCCCGCCCGCAGACCCCGACAACCAACGGCCAGGGTTGTCGGGAAGAGGCCCTTGTCCTCATCAACATGGGGACAAGGTGCTTTGGGGGGGGGGGCGCAGGGCGCCCCCTCCCCCAAAGCACCCACCCCCCATGTTGAGGGCATGCGGCCTGGTACGGTTCAGGAGGGGGGGGGGCGCTCGCTCGTCCCCACCCCCTTTCCTGACCGGCCAGGCTGCGTGCTCGGATAGGGGTCTGGTATGGATTTTAGGGGGACCCCACGCCGTTTTTTCGGCGTAGGGGTTCCCCTTTATAATCCATACCAGACCTAAGGGCCTGGTATGCCCCGCGCTCGCTGCAATAGGAAGATTTGTTTTTCCTATTGCAGCGAGTGCGAGATGCAGTAACCTGCCCCTCCGTCGTATCTGGTCCTTCGGACTAGCATACAGACGAACGGGCTTTCCGTCAGGAACTGAGTCCGGCGGAGGTACGACGTAAAGATTTGAAGCAGGCTTCAAATCTAAAGTACGTCGGATTTCCGCAAAAATCCGACCGAAACGGTCCGTCGGAAGTCCGATGGAGACCACACACGGTCGGACTTTCCGCGGGACTTTGTCCGGCGGCGTCCGTCGGACTTTTGCAGGTGAAAAGTCCGACCGTGTGTACGCGGCATTAGTCTCTCTTCACACTAGTGCAGTCCTTGCGTCCGAGTTTGCTCAGGCACGGCAGACTATTCATTTGAATGGGATGCCGTGCGAAACGTACAAAAAAAAAAAAAAGTGAATGCACCTTCTTAAAAACGCGGCTGCAGGGAAACCGCATGGTCCTTTTGATCATGCGGTTTCCCTGCGGTTCCCACACCCGCGATTGCGCCGAGATGCGTGGGGGGTGCCATTTAAAATAAATGGCAGCCCCACATTTCTCGCAACAGCAGTGCAATTCGGCTGCGGGTATTAATGCAGTTCCTGCAACCAGAATGTACGCCCCCCCCCCCCCGCACTAGTGTGAACCGAGCCTTATAAACCACCACTAGTCCAGCGATCGATGTGCGGACATAGGAGTGCTGGCTCACAATTTGGCAATGGAGAAAGGCACCAGATTGTAGGTTAAGGAATTATACTCTGTATTAGAAGTTCCCTGTATATAAATCAATCATATTCTTCATGTGCTCAGGAGGGAAGGGACAGTTCATTTTTGCCAGCTCTGAATGCAGCTTTAATGTGGAGACTACATTGTAACCTTACTTTCGCTTTATAAAGTTTGTTTGGGGCTTGATGAGGTCACAATCACTGCTTCAGCCAATAAGAGGAAGCCTTGTATTCACTGATAAAAAAAAATAAAAGACGTCCTGTGAATGGCTGAGCAGCGATCGGTCACCAGTTCAGCAGGCGGCACCTTATTCCCATGGTCATCCATCCACGGAGTGTAGCAACGAACGACGCCGCTCTTTAACAAACTTGACACTTCCCTTCTGCCACTCCCTTCTCCAATTACATCTCCATGTCAATATTGTATTGTTCACTATCCAAGGTCTGCTCTGTCATTAAGTACATAGAGAAACCCTACAGGCCCGTTCATAAGAATCCCTTCCAGTTTGGCCTTTCCACGTTTTGTTGTGGAATTAAAAAACTGGAATTTAAGCACTTTCATACCGGGCCTTTTCTGGATCTTTTTGTGTACAAGTTTAAATTAGTATTTTTTGCTAGGAAATTAATCAGAACCCACCAAACATTGTTTTTTTTTTTTTTTTTAGCAGAGACTCTAGGGAATAAAATGGCGATTGTTGCAACTTTTTACCTCACATGGTATTTGCGCAGCAATTTTTCAACCGTGTTTTTTTTGGAGGGAAATGTTTCATAAGAAAAAAAAACAAAACAAAAAAAAACAGTAAAGTTAGCCCAATTTTTTTTGTATAATGTGAAAGATGAGGTTATGCTGAGTAGATCAACAACATGTCACTCTTTAAAATTGCGCACACTCATGGAATGGCACCAAACTTCGGTATTTAAAAATCTCCATAGGAGACTCTTTAAAAATGTTTACAGGTTACCAGTTTCGAGTTGCAGAGGAGATCTTGGGCTAGAATTGTTGCTCTCGCTGTAAAGCATGCGGCGATACCTCACATGCGTGATATGAACGCTGTTTACATACGTGGGCATGACTTAAGTATGCGTTCACTTCTGTGCACGGGCACACGGGGACAGGGGCGCCTACATTTTTTTTGTTTATTTTATTCTTTTTTTTTAATTTTTTTTACACTTTCTCTTTAATTTTTTATCACTTTTATTCCTATTACAAGGAATGTAAACATCCCTTGTAATAGGAATGGTGTGTGACAGGTCCTCTTTATGGACAGATGTGGTGTCTATAAGACCTCACATCTCTCCTTCAGGCTAAAAGACAGCCGCGTGTCCCCAGCATTGTTTACTTCAAAAGGCTCGGACGTGACGTCATAAAGTCACACCTGGGCCTCCAAGGGTCATAGAGATGACTTGGGACCATCTAGTCAACAGAAATCTCTACGCTTAACTTTCAGTGATGACTGATTCATTCTTCGGCTCGCCGATCGCACGGGTGATCCAGTAGAAGCACCGGAGGGCGGCGGGAGGGAGGTCCCCTCTCGCCACCTGTAAGAACGATCAAGTGGCTGAACTGCCGCTATGAGTGCTCTTTACGGTGCAGAGAATCGCCGGCTGAAAAAAAGGATGCAGGCATCCTTCAGATATCCCCACTCAAAGTCAATGACATATGACGTCCTTGGGCTGGAAGTGGTTACATGACATGCCTACAAACACATACATCCTGTATTGTAACACAAGAACATACGTTTAAGTATACGTTTGTTGCTTGCACCCCAACCCAAGTATTACCTATAGGGCAAATCTCCAGCAAGCTTGGACATCTGGGTCCTAAAGGTTTTTGTTCCTGGCAATATTCCTCTAGCTCTGTGAGGACTGACACAAGTGATCCGGTTATTGGCAATAAGTCACCAGCGGCAGACCCATTTCCTGTTATAAAATCTTTCCCTCAGTCTTGTAGACCAGGAGTCTCCAAACTTTCTAAGCAAAAGGTCCAGTTTACGGTCCTTCAGACTTTAGGGGGTCGGCCTGTGGCCACTGGGAGTAGAAAAGGTCCCGATGTCAGTGGGAAAAAAATAATGCCCCATTGTTTGTTTCAGTGAGAGGAATTGTGCCCCTTTATTGGTGTAATTGAGCCCCATCATTGGTGTAACTGAGAGGAGTTGTGCCCGATCATCTATGTCATTAGGTCCCATCATTGGTGTCAATGGGTCCCATCATTGCAGTAATTGAGGAGTTGTGCCTGATCATCGATGTCATTAGGCCTCATCATTGGTGTAATTGAGCCCCATCCTCGATGTCATCGGGCCCCATCATTGGTGTAATTGAGCTCCATCCTCGATGTCATTAGGCCTCATCATTTATGTAATTCAGAGGAACTGTGCCCCATCATCGATTTCATAGGGCCCCATTATTGGTGTAATTGAGAGGAGCTGTGCTTCATCATCGATGTCATTAGGCCCCATTGTTGGTGTCATTGGGAGGAATTGTGCACCCTTCATTGGTGTCATGGGGGGGGGGGTTATGCCCCACTGTTGGTTATCAGTCAATGAAAGTACCCCAAGGGCCAGATAAAAGCAAGCAAAAGGTCGCTTCCGGACCCTGGGCTGCAGTTTGGAGACCACTGTTATAGACAAAAACAGCCTCTAGTATTTGGCTGCACTCTTTTTGCCTTTTAACCTGAGCAGGCCCTACCCATGAAAAAGACCTTTAAAGCATGTTGCTACCACCACCATGCTTCACAGTAGAAGTAATGATTTCCAGGTCACAGCCAATGTTGGGCTGATTGGCTCATTGTTTTGTGCTAAGGCCAAGTTACAGTTTGGCCTCTACAGGCTATTTCTGTGTCTTCTCACAGGCCTTTAACCCAATTCCAAACAGGATCCAACATATTTTTTTTTAAATCGCGTTCAAGTCCAAAAAAAATTTTTTTTTTTTTTCATCCAGACCAATTGTGTGAAATCCTAAATAAATGCAAGCTAGAACACTACAAAAAATAAAAAAGGTTTGAAGAACTCCAGGAATTATCTATTTAAATGTGCTGGGCTTACAAAGGGTGAACGCCACCGAGTGATTTCTCTCTCCTTTACAGTTTTTATGTCGCTCTACTCCGGCCCTTCCAATTGGAGTCTTCCACAGAGCAGCTGACCCTCTCTCATAATTCCTGGAGTTCTTCTTTAAAGGATAAGTTCACTTTAAAAAATAAATAAAAAAAAACGCACATTTTTTTTTGCAGCAAAAGTAATAAAATGTGCATTTTTTTGAGCCTGTAAAGCATTGCCCCAATGCAGGTCTTCTGTAGATCTATTGGTTTATCTGTGTACCTGTACATTTTGTACAGACAGGATCAATGCACCAGCACCGTGGTCGTTCTGTAGTTCACTCACACAGAGCTGAGTGAATGAATGACGTGACCGTACGGGCTGAGCCCCGCTGATTTAAAAAAAAAAAGTGACAGCTAGTACAGGGAACTTTCCCCCGTACTACTGTTGGCGGGGGGGGGGGGGGGGGGGGTTGGGGGTGGATCAGGGAGAAGCTGTTGTGTGGGGAACATGTAACTATTGACTATTGTGCAGTCATGCAACCCTGCACCCAAACGAAATTTGTATAATTTTTTTAGACCGATAAAGCTTTCTTTTGGTGGTGTTTAATGCGTTTTTATTTTAATTTTTTTCAAAAACTTTATTTTTTTTATTTAAGCAACAAAAAAAAAACAAAAACACAGAAAAAAATACAAAAATGTAAAAAAAAAAAAAAGGAAGGTTTTGCTTGTTACAAAATTTTCTAAGTAATCTCCTTCACTGATGTGCCATGGTGAGGCTGCACTGATGGGCACTAAACCTTACAAGTTCCTCCTGAGGAGAACCACCTAC
The DNA here is from genome assembly GCA_037952925.1 of Lithobates clamitans. Lineage (NCBI taxonomy): Eukaryota > Metazoa > Chordata > Amphibia > Anura > Ranidae > Lithobates > Lithobates clamitans. Next base: position 1,010 of record JBBGZY010003340.1, on the reverse strand, counting down.
GAGACTTGAGGCAAAATGACAAGACTGGAGATCCACGAAAGCACAAGACACACAACTCAGGATCATGACCCATCACATATTTCCAATGTAAAAAATAAAAAAACACACACAGGTTATGGGTGATTGACAAGATTTCAAAAGTACAAAAACCTGTCAGACATGGAATATAAACAGGTCTGAATGTTATCTGGTGGGGGGGGGGGACACCTTCACCACCAATCCTGCACCCAAAAAGAACAGGTCTAGGTTCACCAATTGTAAGGACAGATAAAAGATGAGAAAGTGAAATTCTTCCATGGAAGTTTTTCATATGATACATTTGATAACTAGACAACTAGAGCAGACAGAATCTGGTGCAGTTGTGCATTGCAGCCAATCAGCTTCTAACTTAAGGTGGATGTAAACCCAATGTCATCCTCCCTAAACTACTGCCATAGGGGTTATCTATAAGGATATACATGCCTCCTGCATGTATCTTTACCTGTCAAATGTCTCCCCTCTGTCTGTTATGAGACCCGAAAAACTGCAGATTCTGTGGGCGGGTCTGTTGTCTGGAGCTCGGTGGGTGGAGTCGTGATGTCAGTAGACTCCCCGCCCACCTCTACACTCCCCTTGTCAAAATGCATTTTCTCCTGTGTATTTCTTACACTGAACTTCTGCTATGATCTCTAACATCCAGTGAAAAGACAGGAAAGTAATCACATGACTTCAGCATGCCAAATCATGCTGAGGTGTGAAACAGCCAATCCTTGCAGAGCTGCTGAAGAAAGGAGTGGGGGGAGGGAATTAAAAAAAATAGGCTAGTGCACGAGATATGTAAATCACCTGTCACTCACAGCAAGGGGGAGGATTTGACAAAGTTTTTCTCAGTTTCCCAAGTTTTATCTCACTGAACAATAAAAGAGGATTGTTCAGAGATGGATTAACTCTGTGTGGCAAGACTGGGCTCAAATGATAGGAAATATACTCTACATCAGGGATATGCAATTAGCGGACCTCCAGCTGTTGCA
>JBBGZY010003339.1:60000-74290 GCA_037952925.1 Lithobates clamitans | reverse complement strand
GTATCACACTGATAGAAGATACATTGTACCAAATCCTCCTCCTCCACTCTGCTTATCTACAACACATCTCCATGGATGGATGAAGAGAGCGATGGACAGATTTATGTATGAATGAAGGATGGGTGGAGGGATAAGTGTTATGAATGGATGGAGGACAGACAGAAAGATAAATTGGATGGGTAAATATTAAATGGGAGGATATACTGTGTATATGGAGGAATGGATATTATGAATGGATGGGAGGGGTATGGATGGAGGAATAAGTCTTATGAATGGATGGGGGAATGAAGGAAAAAGGGATGAATGGATGGAGCAATGGATGGACAGATAAAATGGATGGAGGGAGGGAGAAATTGGATGAATGAATGGATGGATATAAGAATAAATGGGGGGATATATGGATGAAGGAATGGATGTTATAAATAGATGGGAGAATGGAGTGATGAATGGAGGGATAGATGGATGTGATGAATAGATGGGAGAATATAGTGATGAATGGAGGGATAGATTGATGGGAGATATATGGATGAAGGAATGGATGTTATGAATAGATGGAGAATGGAGTGATGAATGGAGGGATAGATGGGGGGATATATGGATGAAGGAATGGATGTTATGAATAGATGGGAGAATAGAGTGATGAATGGAGGGATAGATGGATGGGAGATATATGGATGAAGGAATGGATGTTATGAATAGATGGGAGAATGGAGTGATGAATGGAGGGATAGATTGATGGGAGGATATATGGATGAAGGAATGGATGTTATGAATAGATGGGAGAATGGAGTGATGAATGGAGGGATAGATGGGGGGATATATGGATGAAGGAATGGATGTTATGAATAGATGGGAGAATGGAGTGATGAATGGAGGGGTAGATGGATGGGAGGATATATGGATGAAGGAATGGATGTTATGAATAGATGGGAGAATGGAGTGATGAATGGAGGGATAGATTGATGGGGGGATATATGGATGAAGGAATGGATGTTATAAATAGATGGGAGAATGGAGTGATGAATGGAGGGGTAGATGGATGGGAGGATATATGGATGAAGGAATGGATGTTATGAATAGATGGGAGAATAGAGTGATGAATGGAGGGGTAGATTGATGGGGAGGATATATGGATGAAGGAATGGATGTTATGAATAGATGGGAGAATGGAGTGATGAATGGAGGGGTAGATTGATGGGGAGGATATATGGATGAAGGAATGGATGTTATGAATAGATGGGAGAATAGAGTGATGAATGGATGGTAGATTGATGGGGAGGATATATGGATGAAGGAATGGATGTTATGAATAGATGGGAGAATGGAGTGATGAATGGAGGGATAGATGGGGGGATATATGGATGAAGGAATGGATGTTATGAATAGATGGGAGAATGGAGTGATGAATGGAGGGATATATGGATGAAGGAATTGATGTTATGAATAGATGGGAGAATGGAGTGATGAATGGAGGGGTAGATTGATGGGGGGGATATATGGATGAAGGAATGGATGTTATGAATAGATGGGAGAATGGAGTGATGAATGGAGGGATATATGGATGGGGGGATATATGGATGAAGGAATTGATGTGATGAATAGATGGGAGAATGGAGTGATGAATGGAGGGGTAGATTGATGGGGGGGATATATGGATGAAGGAAATGGATGTTATGAATAGATGGGAGAATGGAGTGATGAATGGAGGGATATATATGGATGGGGGGATATATGGATGAAGAATTGATGTGATGAATAGATGGAGAATGGAGTGATGAATGGGAGGGATATATGGATGAAGGAATTGATGTTATGAATAGATGGGAGAATGGAGTGATGAATGGAGGGGTAGATTGATGGGGGGGATATATGGATGAAGGAATGGATGTTATGAATAGATGGGAGAATGGAGTGATGAATGGAGGGATATATGGATGGGGGGATATATGGATGAAGGAATTGATGTGATGAATAGATGGGAGAATGGAGTGATGAATGGAGGGGTAGATTGATGGGGGGGATATATGGATGAAGGAATGGATGTTATGAATAGATGGGAGAATGGAGTGATGAATGGAGGGATATATGGATGGGGGGATATATGGATGAAGGAATTGATGTGATGAATAGATGGGAGAATGGAGTGATGAATGGAGGGGTAGATTGATGGGGGGGATATATGGATGAAGGAATGGATGTTATGAATAGATGGGAGAATAGAGTGATGAATGGAGGGATAGATGGATGGGGAGATATATGGATGAAGGAATGAATGTTATGAATAGATGGGAGAATAGAGTGATGAATGGAGGGATATATGGATGAAGGAATTGATGTTATGAATAGATGGGAGAATGGAAGTGATGAATGGAGGGATAGATGGATGGGAGATATATGGATGAAGGAATTGAGTGTTATGAATAGATGGGAGAATGGGGGATATATGGATGAAGGAATGGATGTTATGAATAGATGGGAGAATGGAGTGATGAATGGAGGGGTAGGAACTGATGAAGGAATGGATGTTATGAATAGATGGGAGAATGGAGTGATGAATGGAGTGATGAATGGAGGGATATATGGATGAAGGAATGGATGTTATGAATAGATGGGAGAATGGAGTGATGAATGGAGGGGTAGACTGATGAAGGAATGGATGTTATGAATAGATGGGAGAATGGAGTGATGAATGGAGTGATGAATGGAGGGATATATGGATGAAGGAATGGATGTTATGAATAGATGGGAGAATGGAGTGATGAATGGAGGGTCAGACTGATGAAGGAATGGATGTTATGAATAGATGGGAGAATGGAGTGATGAATGGAGGAATATATGGATGAAGGAATTGATGTTATGAATAGATGGGAGAATGGAGTGATGAATGGAGGGATAAATGGATGGGAGATATATGGATGAAGGAATTGATGTTATGAATAGATGGGAGAATGGGGGGATATATGGATGAAGGAATGGATGTTATGAATAGATGGGAGAATGGAGCAATGGATATAAGAATGGATGGGAGGGGGTATGGATGAACGGATGGAACCATGAATGGACAGAGGGAGGGATGTCCTATTGGGAATGAGGAGCGATGAGATATTCCCTCCCTGGGACAATAAACCCCGTCTGGCCTTCCCTCCTAATGACATGTGTGGTGGAATCCTCACCATAGAAGGATCAGCATCTATCGGAGCCTCTGCATTTCCTAAGATGCTGGACAGTCTCTATGTGCTGAGTTGGTGGTCCTCACTATCACCCCCAGGATAGGGATCAGTGCTGGAATGGGGCTGGGATTGGACTGTGTGTGACCCGTAGTATATGATTCTGGGGACAATGGAGGAGTTATGGAGTCCACCATGAATTTCTGTGTCCTGGAATCACACCAAGAGGCAGCCATAAAAGTCCAGAACTCAGGACCTGCATCTCACACAATCTTCATACAGAATGCAGACGGTAGTGGTGGGGGGTGGGGGGGCTGGGACGTGTATTTCCCGGCAGGTGGGGGCCATGGATTGTTCTATGTATTGGGGAGGTGGAGGTGGCTCCTGTCCCTTTTGTGTTCAGCGTCTCTGGAATTCAGCGTATTTGGACCATGCAGAGTCACCTAGCAGCACGCTGATTAATTGGCTCATTTATCTCCTGATGGGATTTTATGGTTTGGCTGGTGGCCTTGTATGTTCCAACAACAGTCACTGTGTGTGCCCGGAGGAGGCATGGAACCAGCACTGGTCAGGCCACACCCACCGCTTATTCTTATCTTATTGGAATTTGCTGAGGAAATATCTGAAAAAAACACGGTTTTCCTGAGTCCAACTTACCCCTGGCGGGGATGGGGGGGGGGGGGGGGGGCATGCTGAGTTCAACTTACCCTGTTGCCACACTGATGCCAGCTCACCCTGGTGGCCACACTGGTACTTATGTGTGAAAAACTTTCTGTTGGTGTCTAAGGAGGGTTAGAATTGTTGGTTGTGATATTCAGGGGGTTTCACTCAAGCGTAGTCTACTCCTTGGGGCTTGTTGGTTTACTTTTATTTAAAAAGAAAGTAAAAGTTTTAGCAGAATTGTTCCCCTGGTGGGGGTTTCCACCATGATCTCAAACACCATAGAAAACGAGCCTCCTGGCTCACAGTACCACTGCTCAGGCCTCAAACTTAGGCCTCTGATCTGGTCCCACAGACCATCTCTCAGCACCACACTCAACCCCTACACTCTTCTCTCTCAGCTCTCTTGCAGCTCCCTGCTGTTCTGGCCCCACTCCCCGGATTCTGGGCAGGGAACCTCCTGTCCCCCGGGTGAAGCACTGAACCACAGACAGAACCCAGATTATAGAGACTGTGCCCACATACACAAGCAGCCTGCTGGACCTCGGTAAGACCTGGACACATGGTTAGAGGATTCTTCCCTCTCAAGACTCTTTGAAGCCTCTGGACTCCAGCACCTAACCAAGAATTACAAAACCTACAGAGAACTGAAAGACCGATTTTCTTTGCTTAGAACCAACATGTTGGAACCCCCACCCAATCTGTATTGGTGAGAACCCTGTGTGCCTTTTACCTATTTTTCCACAATGGCAGGGCCCAGTAATATGTACGGTATATGGTATATCCCACCGATGCTTCTAACATATAGTATGTTTTGGCTCAGTAATACTCAGAGCACAGAACCCAATACTGTAACTTGACTGACCCAACCCTCAATCAACCTAATCCTAATCCCAATCCCTAATCTAATCCTGACTTCTAAATCCATATTTTTCAACCTGGAACTCAATGTACCCAACCCCCGTTCCTGAACCTCAAACCAACCCTAATCCCTCCAGTCAATCTCAACAGCTTTCTAACCCATAACCCTAAACCAATGTAATCTCTAATCCAAATCCCTAACCTAGTCCCAACTTCTCTTCCAAATCCCTATTCTTAAAACTAGTGCTCAATGTACCCAACTAATACCGATTCCGAGGTCAACCCTAATCTCTCAAATCAGTCTCTACTATAAACTCTCACCCCAGCCTAATACTCAACCAAACCCTATTGTCTCAACTAATACCTTATATTTGCCCCAACTCAAATCCTCAATTTAGCCCTATCTTCTCAACCCTTCCCCCAAACCTATCCTCCCAGCCAATCCCTATCATCAGCTAGCCCTGTACTTCATCGTAACCCTAACCTTATCTTCTCAACCCTTCCCCCCCAACCTATCCCCCCAGCCAATCACTATCATCAGCTAGCCCTGTACTTCATTATAACCCCTAACCTTATCTTCTCAACCCTACCCCCAACCTATCCTCCCAGCCAATCACTATCATCAGCTAGCCCTGTACTTCATTATAACCCCTAACCTTATCTTCTCAACCCTACCCCCAACCTATCCTCCTAGCCAATCACTATCATCAGCTAGCCCTGTACTTCATCCTAACCCCTAACCTTATCTTCTCAACCCTACCCCCAAACCTATCCCCCCAGCCTATCACTAATCATCAACCCAACCCTGTACCTCATCTCAACCCCTAACCTTATGTTCTCAACTCTACACCCAGTGATACCCCAATATTACACCCAATATTACAACCAATGATACACCCGATATTACACCCAGAGATATACTTAATAAAACACCCAATAATACACCCGCTGATACACCCAATAAAACAGCCAATATTACATCCAATAATAAACACAGTGAAACACCCAATAATACACCCATTATTACACCCAATATTACACCCAATGATACACCCAAAAAAAAACAAAGATACACCCAATAATACACCCAATATTACGCCAAATAATATACCCACTGATAAACCCAATATTACACCCAGTGATACCCCAATATTACACCCAATATTACAACCAATGATACACCCGATATTACACCCAGTAACTATACCTAATAAAACACCCAATTAACACACCCACTGATAGATCTACTGATAGACCCAGTGATACACCCAATATTACATCTAATAATACACCCAGTGAAACACCCATTATTATACCCAGTGATACACCCAAAAAAACAATGATACACCCAATATTACACCCAATGATATACCTAATGATACACCCAATGATACACCCAATATTACACCCAATAATACATGCCATGATACTCCAATAATACACCCAATATTACACCCAATTATACTCCCAATGATACACCCAATAAAACACCCAATAATACACTCAATCTTACACTCATTATTACACCCAATAATACACCCAATGATACACCCAATGATATACCTAATATTACACCCAATGATATACCCAACGATAAACCCAATATTACACCCAATGATACACGCAATGTTACACCCAATGATACACCCAATAATACACCCAATATTACACCCAGTGATACATGCAATGATAAAACCAATATTACACCCAATATTACACCCAATGATATACCCAATGATACACCCAATGATACACCCAATGATACTCCCAATGATACTCCCAATGATACACCCAATACTACACCCATTATTACACCCAATATTACACTCAATGATACACCCCAAAAAAATTGATACACCCAATAATACACCCATTATTAAACCCAATGATACACCCAATACTACACCTATTATTACACCCAATAATACACCCAATGATACTCCCAATAATACACCCAATCTTATACCCAAGACTACAGCTATTATTACACCCAATAATACACCCAATATTACACCCACTGATACACCCAATATTACACCCAATGATATACCCAATGATATACCCAATAATACATCCAATAATACATCCAATAATACACTCAATGATATACCTAATATTACACCCAATGATACACCCAATGATATACCTAATATTACACCCAATGATACACACAATGATTTACCCAATGATACACCCAATAATATACCCAATGATACACCCAATGATACACCCAATAATATACCCAATAATACACCCAATAATATACCCAATAATACACCCAATATTACTCCCAATAATACACCCAATGATACACCCAATAATATACCCAATGATACACCCAATGATATACCCAATAATACACCCAATAATATACCCAATAATACACCCAATATTACTCCCAATAATACACCCAATGATACACACAATGATATACCCAATAATACACCCAATAATACACCCAATATTATAGGGACCTAATTGTCTGATTGGCCTGTGAGGTGTACAGTAGCTGTGCGTTATGAATTGGGATAATTTCTTCATCCTGAATGGATTCTTCTATGACCCGGGGGATATTTTCTCGTCGTTACCCCTGAATACGATCGCTCTGAGTCATCGAGATTTTCGTTTTTTTTACTGGAACATTCTCTGAGATTTTCTGGACCTGTGACCCCTATCAGCGCTCGCTGGATGACACCGATCACCAAATGTGCGTCGGTCACATGACCTCAGCAGCTCCCAGCATGCGATTTGTCAGATTTTCTGTGATGTCCGACAGCAGAAGGTTTGTTCCAGAAGAGATTAATATCTGTCCGATCCCAGGCCCTCCAGAGGCGCGGATAATTCCTTCACACATTTCACCGTGAGAATATTGATGGAGGGGGACATGGAGGACCTTCCACAGGATGACCCCCTCCCCCACCCATCCATCACACTCATTATTCCAGAGAAATGTCCCCAAAGTGTCTGCAGGTGACGCACGGCCTGAAATACAGACGTAGAGATTTCATTTTTCTGTTTTCCTCATTTTCTTCTCTCTGGAATTCTGAGATTCTCACAGAACATGTTTTGGTGATCGGATGGAGGAGGAGGGATAGCGCCACACTGTGGCAGGCAGGAGGAGGGCGTCCCTTTTAGGTCATTCCTGAGGTCTCTCTTAAAGGGTAACTCTACTTTTGTGGAAAACAAAATATGGCAAATAATAAAAATAATATAACATATAAAATTCTACACAATCCATACTGTGACTGAATGTTATTTATAATGACCTTTCCTTTTCAATCTGCAGCAACTTTAATTTTGTGCAACATGAAATATGGCCACCTGGAGGCGCTCTGTGGATGATTGGAATAGCGAATGCCCCCAGAAATGTAATTTCCTGCTTGTGTGATTGGCTCACTGATTTTCCCAGAACTCTGCACTAAGATACAAGTCCAGTTTTAGGCATCCCCTGCAATAGGAATTTCAGTTTTGGTGAGATACTCCCCAAGGGTTAAATACTGCTTCAAAGTGTGTTAAAGGGGGTTGTAAAAAAACTTCTGCCAGTGACCGGCCCCCAGCCCCCCCCCGTTTTACTTACCAGAACCCCTTCATTCACTCGGCGAAGGCGCACTCTCCCTCCCTGCTCAGCTCTTGATTGGATAGATTGATAGCAGCGCTACCATTGGCTCCCGCTGCTGTCAATCAAATCCAATGACACGAGCGCTGGGGGGCGGGGCCGAGTACGGCATTTGTGTTTGTGGATGCAAATGCTGGACTCGGGAGCGCGCCCGCAAGGTAACCCCCCGGAAGAGAGCTTCTCCTAGGGGGTTATCTGATGTGGGGAGGAGCCGTGAGAGCCGCCAAGGGACCCCAGAAGAGGATGTTCGGGGCCACTCTGTGCAAAACGAGCCGCACAATGGAGGTAAGTATGACATGTTTGTGTTTTTAAAAAAATAATACTTTACAAGCTTTACTTTACTATAGAAGCTTTACAATCACTTTAAATCCCTGAAATGTACAGAGATCACTCAGGGGGAGGGGTTTTCTCAACAAAAATGGTATTACTCCCATTTACAAACATCAGACACTCCCATTCAGGACTACGACCCTCCCATTCACAAATCTCAGAACCCTCTCATTTAGGAATCAGATCCTCCCACTCAGGAACCAGACCCTCCCATTCACATACCTCAGACCCCTCCAATTCACAAACTCCTAGCCCCTCCCATTCAGAATTCAGACCCTCTCATTCAGGAATTAGACCCTCCCATTCACATACTTTAGACCCCTCCTATTCACAAACATAAGACACTCCCATTCAGGAATACAACCCTCCCATTCACATACCTCAGACCCCTCCCATTCACATACCACAGACCCTCCCATTCAGGAATCAGACCCTCCCATTCACATACCACAGACCCCTCCCATTCATGAACCTCAGACCCTCCCACTCACATAGCTCAGACCCCTCCTATTCACATACCTCAGACCCCTCCCATTCATGAACCTCAGACCCTCCCACTCAGGAATCAGACCCTCCCATTCACAAACATCAGACACTTTCATTCAGGAATACAACCCTCCCATTCACATACCTCAGACCCCTCCCATTCATGAACCTCAGACCCTCCCACTCAGGAATCAGACCCTCCCATTCACATACCTCAGACCCCTCCCATTCATGAACCTCAGACCCTCCCATTCAGGAATCTGACCCTCCCTTTCACATACCTCAGACCACTCCCATTCATAAACACCAGACCCTCCCATTTATGAACCTCAGACCCTCCCATTCAGGAATTAGATCCTCCCACTCACATACCTCAGACCCTCCCATTCAGGAATCAGACCCCTCCCATTCACATACCTCAGACCCCTCCCATTCATGAACCTCAGACCCTCCCACTCAGGAATCAGACCCTCCCATTCACATACCTCAGACCCCTCCCATTCATGAACCTCAGACCCTCCCATTCAGGAATCTGACCCTCCCATTCACATACCTCAGACCCTCCCATTCACATACCTCAGACCCTCCCATTCACATACCTCAGACCCCTCCCATTCATGAACCTCAGACCCTCCCACTCAAATACCTCAGACCCCTCCCATTCACATACCTCAGACCCCTCCCACTCAGGAATCAGACCCTCCCATTCACATACCTCAGACCCCTCCCACTCAGGAATCAGACCACCCTGTTTACATACCTAAGACTCCTCTCATTCACATACCCCAGACCCTCCTATTCATAAACCTCAGACCCCTCCCACTCAGGAATCAGACCCTCCCATTCACATACCTCAGACCCCTCCCACTCAGGAATCAGACCACCCTGTTTACATACCTAAGACTCCTCTCATTCACATACCCCAGACCCTCCTATTCATAAACCTAAGACCCCTCCCATTCAGGAATCAGACCCTCCCATTCAGGAATCAGACCCTCCCATTCACATACTTCAGACCCCTCCCATTTAGAAATCAGACCCTCCCATTCACATACCTCAGACCCCTCCCATTCACATACCTTGGACCCTCCCATTTAGGATATCAGACCCCTCCCATTCAGGAGTCAGACCCCTCCCATTCAGGAGTCAGACCCCTCCCATTCACATACCTCAGACCCTCCCATTCAGAATATCAGACCCTCCCATTCACAGACTTCAGACCCTCCCATTCACATACCTCAGACCCTCCTATTCATAAACCTCAGACCCCTCCCATTCACATACCTCAGACCCCTCCCATTCAGGAATCAGACCCTCCCATTCAGGAATCAGACCCCTCCCATTCACATACCTTGGACCCTCCCATTCAGGATATTAGACCCTCCCATTCACAGACTTCAGACCCCTCCCATTCACATACCTCAGACCCTCCCATTCAGGATATCAGACCCTCCCATTCAGAATATCAGACCCTCCCATTCACAGACTTGGTAAAGTCATTGTCCTCTTGAAAACATTGGAAATCATCTTCTGTACTGAATATATCTGATGTAATATTGATTTGGATTCAACTTCTGTGTCATTTTGAAGAGTGAAGCTGCCTGTGGATGGAGCCGAGTCAGCAGGAGTCCATAGTGTCCAGACTGACCGGGTCTAAGAAGGCATAACAATGCAAAAAGTGGCATTTATAACAGAACAACCGCCAGGCATGCGCCCCCCACCCCTACCCTCATCGCCACTTATTGGAGGCTAAATAATTTCCATCACCTGATCTCACCTGAAGTCATTTCTTCACCTTTGTGCTCTTCTTGTAGCCTCTGATGGTCACAAACTACAAATCTTTTTTCAGGTTTTGGGTGGAGTGGGGGTCGGTGTCAGGTTTATTTATTAATGTCTGTGTCCCTTTAGGGAGATTTCACTTCACTTCCTGTTCTCAAGACACAACAGGAAGTGAGAGAGAATCTCCCAAAACTAATAGTGAACATCTGAACAGGTGTCCCCATTGGAAGATTTCCCCTCTGTTGCTGTCCCGGTGACACTGATCCAGAAGATGTGCGTTCCCTGAAGAGCTTACAATCTGATTGGATGATACAAGAAGCACAAACTGTCCATTCAATATGTATATAAAATCTTATAGAACCTTCACCGTGATAATCTCATTATAAAGGTAACTTTATTGTATTTAAATCTGGAACTTCCATTACAATATTCCCCGGAGATCCCGCCATGGAGGTCCTTCTTCAGGCACTTCCTGTTATAGGGTGACAACGCTCTGTGTCCTGCATAGAAGATCTCACAGAATGACTGGACATGGATGTTCAATGCCTATTGCAGACCGGCATGCTGGGACTTGTAGTTACACAAGAGCTGGAGAGCGTCTGATCTACAATATACAGTATACAGTATATATATATATATACAGCATGTTATACACCAAGTTCATACTGGAGCCTCATGGTGACCCCTGCTGGATGATTGGGAGAATGCAGCGGCTGCAACCTGAGCAGAAACATAAGACTCTCCTATCTACTTTCTGTACCCCCAGATCAGATCATTGGGGGCTCTCCTCCCATACACATACCTGGGAAATGGGGGGCTCTCCTCCCGTACACAGACCTGGGAAATGGGGGGCTCTCCTCCCGTACACAGACCTGGGAAATGGGGGGCTCTCCTCCCATACACGGACCTGGGAAATGGGGGGCTCTCCTCACATACACAGACCTGGGAAATGGGGGGGGCTCTCCTCCCATACACAGACCTGGGAAATGGGGGGGCTCTCCTCCCATACACAGACCTGGGAAATGGGGGGGCTCTCCTCCCATACACAGACCTAGGAAATGGGGGGGCTCTTCTCCCATACACAGACCTGGGAAATGGAGGGGCTCTCCTCCCATACACAGACCTGGGAAATGGGGGGGCTCTCCTGCCATACACAGACCTGGGAAATGGAGGGGCTCTCCTCCCATACACAGACCTGGGAAATGGGGGGGCTCTCCTCCCATACACAGACCTAGGATATGGGGGGGGCTCTCCTCCCGTACACATACCTGGGAAATGGGGGGGGCTCTCCTCCCATACACAGACCTGGGAAATAGGGGGGGCTCTTCTCCCATACACAGACCTGGGAAATGGGGGGGCTCTCCTCCCATACACAGACCTGGGAAATGGAGGGGCTCTCCTCCCATACACAGACCTGGGAAATGGGGGAGCTCTCCTCCCATACACAGACCTGGGAAATGGAGGGGCTCTCCTCCCATACACAGACCTGGGAAATGGGGGGCTCTCCTCCCATACACAGACCTAGGATATGGGGGGGCTCTCCTCCCGTACACATACCTGGGAAATGGGGGGGGGCTCTCCTCCCATACACAGACCTGGGAAATGGGGGGGCTTTCCTCCCATACACAGACCTGGGAAGTGGGGGGGGCTCTCCTCCCATACACAGGCCTGGGAAATGGGGGGGGGCTCTCCTCCAATACACAGACCTGGGAAATGGGGGGGCTCTCCTCCCATACACAGACCTAGGATATGGGGGGGGCTCTCCTCCCGTACACATACCTGGGAAATGGGGGGGGCTCTCCTCCCATACACAGACCTGGGAAATGGGGGGGCTCTCCTCCCATACACAGACCTGGGAAATGGAGGGGCTCTCCTCCCATACACAGACCTAGGAAATGGGGGGGCTCTCCTCCCATACACAGGCCTGGGAAATGGGGGGGGTTCTCCTCCCATACACAGGCCTGGGAAATGGGGGGGGCTCTCCTCCCATACACAGACCTGGGAAATGGGGGAGCTCTCCTCCCATACACAGACCTAGGAAATGGGGGGGCTCTCCTCCCATACACAGACCTGGGAAATGGAGGGGCTCTCCTCCCATACACAGGCCTGGGAAATGGGGGGGGGCTCTCCTCCAATACACAGACCTGGGAAATGGGGGGGCTCTCCTCCCATACACAGACCTAGGATATGGGGGGGCTCTCCTCCCATACACAGACCTAGGAAATGGGGGGGGGCTCTTCTCCCATACACAGACCTGGGAAATGGGGGGCTCTCCTCCCATACACAGACCTGGGAAATGGGGGGGCTCTCCTCCCATACACAGACCTGGGAAATGGGGGGGGCTCTCCTCCCATACACAGACCTGGGAAATGGGGGGCTCTCCTCCCATACACATACCTGGGAAATGGGGGGCTCTCCTCCCGTACACAGACCTGGGAAATGGGGGGGCTCTCCTACCATACACAGACCTGGGAAATGGTGGGGCTCTCCTCCCATACACATACCTGGGAAATGGGGGGGCTCTCCTCCCGTACACAGACCTAGGAAATGGGGGGGCTCTCCTCCCATACACAGACCTGGGAAATGGGGGGGCTCTCCTCCCATACACATACCTGGGAAATGGGGGGGCTCTCCTCCCATACACAGACTTAGGAAATGGGGGGCTCTTCTCCCATACACAGACCTGGGAAATGGGGGGGCTCTCCTCCCATACACAGACCTGGAAATGGGGGGCTCTCCTCCCATACACAGACCTGGGAAATGGGGGGCTCTCCTCCCATACACAGACCTGGGAAATGGGGGGCTCTCCTCCCATACACAGACCTGGGAAATGGGGGGGCTCTCCTCCCATACACAGACCTGGGAAATGGGGGGCTCTCCTCCCATACACAGACCTGGGAAATGGGGGGGGCTCTCCTCCCATACACAGACCTGGAAATGGGGGGCTCTCCTCCCATACACAGACCTGGAAATGGGGGGCTCTCCTCCCATACACAGACCTGGGAAATGGGGGGCTCTCCTCCCATACACAGACCTGGGAAATGGGGGGGCTCTCCTCCCATACACAGACCTGGGAAATGGGGGGCTCTCCTCCCATACACAGACCTGGGAAATGGGGGGGCTCTCCTCCCATACACAGACCTGGGAAATGGGGGGGCTCTCCTCCCATACACAGACCTGGGAAATGGGGGGCTCTCCTCCCATACACATACCTGGGAAATGGGGGGGCTCTCCTCCCATACACAGACCTGGGAAATGGGGGGGCTCTCCTCCCATACACAGACCTGGGAAATGGGGGGCTCTCCTCCCATACACAGACCTGGGAAATGGGGGGGGGCTCTGATAGGGGACCCCACATCATTTTCTCACATGTCTGAATCCCCCCAAAGTT
>JBBGZY010003339.1:0-57500 GCA_037952925.1 Lithobates clamitans | reverse complement strand
TCATAGGCATGCGCACAGGGTGTGCCAGGTGTGCCCAGGTACACCCTAATCCCCCCCCATGAGCATTAGTGTTATCGTTCTGTGTAGCAACAGGAACATGGGAAAGATCTCCCTCTTACCGGCTCCGCCATAAGAGAAGTGTATATCCTTTTCTCTTTCACTGTGCCAGCAGGGAGATCAATGTGCCGGGGTCATATAAATGTAGATACATACACATACATGTGGGTTTGAGCTTAAGGGTGCACACCCTAATGCATTAGGCTGCGCACACCTATGTCAGGAATATAAAGGACAGAAATATCTAGTATAGATATTGTTCTCCTGCCCGGGGGGGGGCCTGAGGTGAGGGTTCTCCTGCCGGGGGGGGGGGGGGGGTGGAGTAAGGGTTCTCCTGCCCAGGGGAGGTGAGTGTTTTCTTGCCGGGGTGGAGGGGGGAGTGAGGGTTCTCCTGCCTGGGGGGGGGGGGGTTCTGCTGCCCGGGGGAGGTGAAGGTTCTCCTGCCTGTGGGGGCGTGAGGTAGGGTGACCACATTTCCAAACTGCCATTCAGGGACATACCCCCCCCCCTTCCCAAAAATCAGCTTGTGCTGTAATGAATCACAACACAGCCGGGGCGGCGGGTGCACGCTCTACACAGAAGCACTGATCATGCCCCCCAAAAAGGATGAGGAATTGGGGATTGTGCCTCTGCAGACATTTCCAGGACAAGTACTGTCAGTGAGTAAAGCGGTGATGTGGTGGCCTTTTTTTTGGGGGGGGGGGGGGGCATCAGATCGGCCCGTTGGGGGTGGCTGTGTCAGTTTCATTCCAGGACACTGTATTGTCCTGGAATGAAGGAACCTGGGACAGACCAGCAAAATGCGGGACTGTCCCGGGCAATCCGGGACACGTGGTCACCTTAGCGTGAGGGTTCTCCTGACCAGGGGAGGTGAGGGTTCTCCTGCCCAAGGGAGATGAAAGTTTTCCTGCCCTGGGGGGCGTGAGGGTTCTCCTGCCCAAGGGAGGTGAAGGTTCTCCTGCCTGGGGGAGGTGAAGGTTCTCCTGCCTGGGGGGGTGAGGGTTCTCCTCCCTCGGGGAGGTGAAGGTTCTCCTGCCTGAGGGGTGAGGGTTCTCCTGCCCGGGGGAGGTGAAGGTTCTCCTGCCTGGGGGGTGAGGGTTCTCCTGCCCGGGGGAGGTGAAGGTTCTCCTGCCTGGGGGGTGAGGGTTCTCCTGCCCAGGGGAGGTGAAGGTTCTCCTGCCTGGGGGGTGAGGGTTCTCCTGCCCAGGGGAGGTGAAGGTTCTCCTGCCTGGGGGGTGAGGGTTCTCCTGCCCGGGGGAGGTGAGGGTTCTCCTGCCCGGGGGAGTTGAACACAAATGATCTTTTACTTCACCCAGCACTGATATTTCATGGATGGGTGGATTCTGGTGGGAAGAGTATCCTGATGACTTCTCTGGGGTCCTCTTTGATCTTTTAGCCAATCTCATTGACATCCTTCCTGCCCACCTTTGTGTTGGGAAGATTTCCTGGAAACACAACAGGAAGTGAGAGGAGATCTCTCAAGAATAAGAGGAGGAACAGGTGTCCCCATTGAAAGATTTCTCCTCAATTCCTGTTCTGGTGACAAATATTTGGATTTCCCATCACTTTCTCTCTCAGTGACACCAGGACAAATATAGAGGATGAATCACCCCAGCGGGGACACCAATACCAACCTGAGAGTATTTTCTGGTGTCTCTCATCCAGAGATCCCAGAGTTTGTTAGGAATATTCTAGAGATCGAAGGGATCATCAGATGAAAGGACGGAGCGTGGCCTCTCCCATACAGTGACTCCAGTATAAACCGCCTGTAAACACCCCCTCCCCTCCCCCTCACCGGCTTTTTGGTTAACAAATGGAGCAGAGAAAAGCGTCGCCCTCCTCCGCCGCTCCGTCCACAATCTTTACTTTGTCATTCAAAACACAAACAAACCTCATTTATCAAAGAGTTCCCAATCAGACCACACCGAGCTCAGCAGCCAATCACATTGCGGATCTGACTAAGCCCTGAGAATTGGTGTGGAGGCGCCACTGTCTATAATGGCGACATACACACTGCGCAGCCACCATCTCTGGATCTCACACATCCCTGCACATCGCATGTGGGGCAGCCCATCCATTTCAATGCAGAAAAGAAGTTCCTGACTCTTCTAAAAATGAACCGCGCAACGGTACGGCACTATGCTACTCCACCGTGTTACTTCACCGTGGTACTTCACCGTGCTACTTCACCGTGCTACTTCACCGTGCTACTTCACCGCGTTACTTCACCGTGCTACTTCACCGTGTTACTTCACCGTGCTACTTCACCGCGCTACTTCACCGCGTTACTTCACCGCGCTACTTCACCGCGCTACTTCACCGTGCTACTTCACCGCGCTACTTCACCGTGTTACTTCACCGTCCTACTTCACCGCGCTACTTCACCGTGTTACTTCACCGTGCTACTTCACCGTGCTACCTCACCGTGCTACTTCACTAAGCTACTTCACCATGCTACTTCACCGTGCTACAGCACTATGCTACTTCACCACGATACTTCACTATGCTACTTCATCGTGCTACTTCACCGTGCTACTTCACCGCGTTACTTCACCGTGCTACTTCACCGTGTTACTTCACCGTGCTACTTCACTAAGCTACTTCACCTTGTTACTTCACCGTGCTACTTCACCGTGCTACTTCACCGTGTTACTTCACCGTGCTACTTCACCGTGCTACTTCACCATGCTACTTCACCGTGCTACTTCACCGTGTTACTTCACCGTGCTACTTCACCGTGTTACTTCACCGTGCTACTTCACCGCGTTACTTCACCGTGCTACTTCACCGCGTTACTTCACCGTGCTACTTCACTAAGCTACTTCACCGTGTTACTTCACCGTGCTACTACACCGTGTTACTTCACCGTGCTACTTCACTAAGCTACTTCACCGTGCTACTTCACCATGCTACTTCACCATGCTACTTCACCGTGCTACAGCACTATGCTACTTCACCACGATAATTCACTATGCTACTTCACCGTGTTACTTCACCGTGTTACTTCACCGTGTTACTTCACCGTGCTACAGCACCATGCTACTTTACCGTGCTACTTCTTGCTACTTCACCGTGCTACTTCATCGTGCTACTTCATGCTACTTCACCGTGCTACTTCAACATGCTACAGCACTATGCTACTTCACCATGCTACTTCACCGTGCTACTTCACCATGCTACTTCATGCTACTTCCCCATGTTACTTCACCATGCTACTTCACCGTGCTACTTCACCATGCTACTTCACCATGCTACTTCATCATGCTACTTCATGCTACTTCACCGTGCTACTTCATCGTGCTACTTCATGCTACTTCACCGTGGATCTTCACCATGCTACAGCACTATGCTACTTCACCATGATACTTCACTGTGCTACTTCACCGTGCTACTTCACCGTGCTACTTCACCATGCTACTTCACCGTGCTACAGCACTATGATACTTTACCGTGCTACTTCACCATGCTACTTCACCATGCTACTTCACCGTGCTACTTCACCGTGATACATTACCATGATACTTCACCATGCTACTTCACCGTGCTACTTCACCGTGCTACAGCACCATGCTACTTCACCGTGCTACTTTACCATGCTACTTCACCGTGCTACTTCACCTCACTACTTCACTATGCTACTTTACCATGCTACTTCACCGTGCTACTTCACCATGCTACTTCACCGTGCTACTTCACCTCACTACTTCACCATGCTACTTCACCTCACTTCACCGTGTTACTTCACCTCACCTCACTGTGCTACTTCACCGTGCTACTTCACCATGCTACTTCACTGTGCTACAGCACCATGCTACTTCACCGTGCTACTTCACCGTGCTACAGCACCATGCTACTTCACCGTGCTACTTCACTAAGCTACTTCACCGTGTTACTTCACCGTGCTACTTCACCATGCTAATTCACCGTGCTGCTTCACCGTGCTACAGCACCATGCTACTTCACCACGCTACTTCACTGTGCTACTTCACCGTGCTACAGCACTGTGCTACTTCACTATGCTACTTCACTGTGCTACTTCACCGTGCTACTTCACTATGCTACTTCACTGTGCTACTTCACCATGCTACTTCACTGTGCTACTTCACCGTACTACAGCACCATGCTACTTCACCGTACTACAGCACCATGCTACTTCACCGTGCTACAGCACCATGATACTTCACTAAGCTACTTCAACATGCTACTTCACCACAGGGCTGTCTTTAATGTTGACTGGGCCCTGGGCAAAAATTTTCTTGGGGTCCCCAACCGGCCCCCCCCCCCCTCCATGCAATTTCGCTCTCCACCTGCTCTGGGACATACAATAAATATCAGCAGGACTCAAAATCTGTTTACTGTATCAGACCAGGCAGCAAATGCGATTGGTTGCCAGAGGTTACAGCACATCATTACCTCTTACTGACTGGTTGCTGGAGGTTACAGCACACCTTACAGCTCATTGATTAATTGCTAGATGTTACATGCACATGATTTCGTCTTGTTGATTGGTTGCTAGAGGTTACTGCACATCATCTCCTCACTGCCTGCACACCATGGACTGGGGAGGTGAGGGGACCCATTAATAGACAGAAAGCTCCTAGGGATCCTAGAACTCCTGGGATCAGTGGCAGTGCTGGGGGTAGGGGAGGGTGTGATCAATGGCAATGCAGATTTTCTTACCGACTACCAATATAAAGAGGAGTTTTAACACTGGCCACCAAGGTAATAGGGGTTTACACTGACCACTAATGTAATAGGAGTTTACACTGACCACCAATGTAATAGGGGTTTACACTGACCACTAATGTAATAGGGGTTTACACTGACCACTAATGTAATAGGGGTTTACACTGACCACTAATGTAATAGGGGTTTACACTGACCACTAATGTAATAGGGGTTTACACTGACCACTAATGTAATAGGGGTTTAAGCTGACCACTAATGTAATATGGGTTTACACTGACCACTAATGTAATAGGGGTTTACGCTGACCACTAATGTAATATGGGTTTATGGTGTGTAATAGGGGGCGCTAGAGACCTAACAAACAAATGTTTCTGCCGTTAAGTGCACTCATTAACCAAATCAGTCTCAGTGAATTGAGCGGTGCTGATTATGCTGAACTAGTGATAACACAAACACATGATTAAGTTACAAAAATATAAATGCAAAATACAATAAAAAATAATAAATAAAGAATCCAGTGAAAAAAATTAGTGCAAGTGAAATGAATAGATCGTGATGTCTAATAGTCCCAATCCATTGAAGAAATCAGAGCAAAACAGTTGAAACCAACATCACAGCGGACACATGGATCCTCACAAATGCAACAATTTAAGCGTTGATATAAAGGTTCCGTCACCCAAGAGGAAAAACACCTAAAGGTAATAGATATCTGCTTACCAGATACCAATGACTTCTTTAACTAAAAAGAAAGTCATTAGTGCTTGTACAGGATTGTGCCTGTTCACATGAAGGCTGGAAGGCTGGATGGTACTTTAGGCATTGAACCCTCCCGTCCCATTCGTTCAGGATAGAAATTATGAGAAACAAAAAGGAATCCTCATAGCGTAAAACCGTTTAATATATAAAATTAGAGAACAATAAAATAGCCAAATGGCCTCTTACATTGGACGGTGCCTACCCGGCACTGGGACTGCTCGCATGTCAGGGTGTGTAGAGTCAGGAACCCTTCGCATCACATCGCACATGCGGCGTGCGTTCCACTCCGTGCGTCTAGCTAACCAGCTAATCGGGAAGTAGGTGGGACGAATCTGGACATGTGACCACGTACCGCTCCGACGTACGTTTCGTTTGTGAACGTCATCAGGGAAGCGTACATTGGTCACTAAGCAACTCGTTTATATGGGAAATGCGGGCGGGTAAATTGGTATCATTACTCCGCCTTTATGTCAATAAAGTTTAGTTGCTGAACACTGTGCACAGACCAACCAGTGGAATCTCCCCCTGGTGGTTATATGTCACACTGCTCCAGGCAAGAAAAAATTCTATTAATTACATACCAAATCCGTACAACATTAAATGGCAGAAAAACAGTGGGAGATGTTGTATTAATAAATAATACTACATCAACTATCACAATATAGATGTTAATTAACTGATTCTATGGAAAGGACTAAAATTAGTCCCGTCATTCAGAGCAGTCTCAGTCTCGGTTTCACAATAACTGGTAAATGATAAGCATATTTAAACATAATTCCATTGAAACCACAAACTTATAATAATTAAAAAAACTTAAACTATACTTTATTAAAAATGATAACCACATAACCAGTAACATCAAGGTTCAGAGAGTGCATACTGTTATAATTGTGATTAATCATTTGTTAAAAAACAATTGAGGTCTATATCTATATTCATCCCATACGGTTGCATACTACGTAACTTGTAAAGCCAATATGTTTCATTTTTGGATACTGTCCTTTTCATATGAGTACCCCTCCAGTCCCTTGTTACTTTATCAATCCCATAAAACGTGCATAATGATGGATCGCTATTATGGTACATTTTGAAGTGTCTAGAGACACTATGGTTGGGGTAGCCATTTTTTATATTAGCAAGATGTTCACCAATTCTTACTTTAAGTTGACGTGTGGTTCTGCCCACGTACTGTAAGGAACAAGGGCATTCCAATACATAAGTCACGTGGTCAGAATCACATGTGATCAATGGTTTAATATTGAACTGTTGTTGGGTGACCACAGAATTAAATTTGGATTTCTTTTTCTTGGAGCCCGGTTTTCTTGTTATTTTGCATGCATTGCACCTAGTGCAGTAATAAAATCCCGATCCATCCAAGAACGTAGATGGTTTCCTGGGTGGATCCGGTACATTGGGGGCTAGTCGGTTCCTGAGGTTGGGGGCCTTACGATATATGAATTTTGGTTTCTTTGGTAAAGAGGACTGTAAATCTTTATCTTTCAACAGAATTGGCCAGAATTTCTTAAAAATACCCTCCACTGTTCTATATTCTCGATGGAAGCCTGACAGAAAAGCGCATTCATCTTTATATTCTTTTTTCGGTTTAGAAACCAACAAAGTTTGTCTATTCATATTTGATACCTGTACTACCAACTTCTCCAAAACATGGGCTGGGTAACCCTTTTCCAGGAATCTGGCAGTAAGGGTATCAGCTTGTGCAAAAAAATCTTTATCATTTTGGCAATTGCGCCGTATGCGCATATACTGCCCTTTGGGTACAGCCCCAATCCATTGCGGGTGGTGGCAACTGTGTGTGGGGACATAGGCGTTGCGGTCGGTTTCCTTAAAGAATGTTTTTGTGCTTATAGTGGAACCCTGTTTAAAAAGTGTTAAATCCAAATAATTTACTGTTGTTAGGTGAAGATCTGCTGTGAATCTTAGATTGTATTCATTATGATTCATACCATCCATAAATTCACCAAAACTTTCCTTAGTTCCCTCCCACAAAATGATGACATCATCTATGTACCTTTTGTACAACAGAAGTGATTTGGGTCTGTTATTAAAAATGGTTTCTGATTCCCATTTGTTCAATGTGATGTTTGCCACACTTGGAGCATAACGAGCTCCCATGGCAACTCCACCTATTTGGTTATAATACTCATTAAGCGCCCAGAAATAGTTATTCCCCATAGCCATAGATAAACCTTCCAGTAGAAATTCAATTTGCGATTTTTTTAAAATGGACTTATTTGTGAAGGCCCACCTCACTGATTCCAACACATCTGTCTGCCGTAGGTTGGTATACAGTGACTCGATGTCTATTGTCACTAATAAAGTTTGGTTAGTGACTACCACAGATTGTAGCAAGGTGATGAGCTCCCTGCTGTCTTTGAGATAGGATTGGCTCTGTGGGACGAGAGGCTGGAGGAAGGTGTCCAGATATTCCCCCACCCTCGAGTACAGAGAGCCAATCCCACTCACTATTGGGCGGCCTGGTGGGTTCTCCTTGTTTTTGTGTATTTTAGGCACAATATATAATACCGGGATCCTGGGTGTAGTCAAATCAAGGTAATCTGCTTCCTTCTGATTTAAGATTTTTTTATTTGTTCCTTTATTAATCCATGTTAATAATTCCTTTTTTAATTTTGTGGTGGGGTTGGATTTAAGTAACTTATATGTAGTAGTATCCCTCAGTAATCTTTGCAATTCTTTATTGTAATTTTCTTTGGTTAATATCACCAGCCCTCCCCCCTTGTCTGCGGGTCTTACCACTATCTGTTTATTGTCTTCCAATTTTTTAATGCCTTCCCATATTTTTTGGTTATTTTGTTGTTTGGATGTTTCTATTAGGCGTACCTCATCCTGAACCATGTTTCTAAATACTTCTATGTATTGGTTTGAACCTTTCTTAGGATTAAAAACAGAGTTGTTTTTCAGACTACTATGTACAAATGGGTCTTCCGTCTCTTTAGTGGTAGGGTTGGTTTTATGGCCTGAAAAATGTTTCCTTATATTTAGTTTCCTTATATATTTTTCAATGTCTATAAACAGGTTGAATTTGTTTATATTTTTGTTTGGTGCAAATTTTAATCCCTGTGATAAGACTTCCAATTCTGACTCAGAAAACTCTAAATTGGTTAAATTAAATAGCCCTGATTTTAGCTGTTTCTCTTCCTTTTTCTTTCGCCCTCTGCCCCTTCTTCCTCTCTTTCTGATTGCTCTGGATAACCATATTGGGGGTTGGTTGGGATTCTGTATGGTTCTTTCCAGTCCCTCCATTCCCCCCCTCCTTGTGGTGGATAGCTGTTGTATCCTGGTCTACCCCTAAAATTACCCCTTTGGTGTCCCCTAGGGGGTCTATAGGGATATTGATTGCGGTTATGGGTATAGTAACCATAATCGGGGGGTCTATAATCTGTGGGGGCAGGTCTGTTATAATTTTGTCCCCTATAAGGGGATTGGTAGACTGGTGGGTGCGTATGGGGATGGGACTTGATTGTATTATTTTGGCTATAGCTTTCCTTTTTGTGGGCCCTCTGGGGTGTACCCGGATCCCTTTTCGTATTTGGTGCCAGATTGGCTACCGTATTGTGCACTTCAATCTCCCTTTCTGCCAATGAGTCCTGGGGAGGACCTGTTTGTAGATTGTCCTGCCATTTATATACCTTGTTGTCTTGGTAGTCCTTAATATCTCTAAAGTATTTTTTAAGTTTTTTGTCCTTAATTTCCCCATCATACTTGGCTAAATGGATATTCAGTTCCTTCGCCTTATCTATATACTCTTGAGAGGACATAAATGGTTCCATAGTTGTCCTGAGTTCTTTGATTTTAGATTCCAAAACAACTTTTTTGGCTTCCCGCCTTCTAACCATCATTTGCATTAGTTTCTGTTCACAGGCATTGAAGAATTGGTACCATTCATCAAGTAGTCTCAAATCCTCAACCCCATCATTTGGACTGACATCCCATCTTAAACTCCTGGGGGTTAGATTTTTGCCTATATACATCTCCAGGGATGCAATATCCCACCATAGCCTTATTTGTTTTTCAGTATCATATTTAAGTTGTTTAAATCCTTTCTCAAGGTCCACACTGGTACTAGCTGTTTGGTGGAAGATTTCTTCCACATTAAATTTTCTAGTTTGCATAAAATTAAAAATATCCATGGCTGCGTAAAGTGAAAAACTCAAACCAAATGAATTGAGCCAAAAGTGATAAATAGACAATACTTTCGCGCCTTTGGTAAAGAATAAAAAATTACAAAGTATAAATGAGTGAATTAGTGAGTGGAAAACACACACTCAAAAAGCCACAAATACAAGCTGCTCCCCTTAATTTGAATGAAACAATCAAATAAGTAATGGTGTGTAATAGGGGGCGCTAGAGACCTAACAAACAAATGTTTCTGCCGTTAAGTGCACTCATTAACCAAATCAGTCTCAGTGAATTGAGCGGTGCTGATTATGCTGAACTAGTGATAACACAAACACATGATTAAGTTACAAAAATATAAATGCAAAATACAATAAAAAATAATAAATAAAGAATCCAGTGAAAAAAATTAGTGCAAGTGAAATGAATAGATCGTGATGTCTAATAGTCCCAATCCATTGAAGAAATCAGAGCAAAACAGTTGAAACCAACATCACAGCGGACACATGGATCCTCACAAATGCAACAATTTAAGCGTTGATATAAAGGTTCCGTCACCCAAGAGGAAAAACACCTAAAGGTAATAGATATCTGCTTACCAGATACCAATGACTTCTTTAACTAAAAAGAAAGTCATTAGTGCTTGTACAGGATTGTGCCTGTTCACATGAAGGCTGGAAGGCTGGATGGTACTTTAGGCATTGAACCCTCCCGTCCCATTCGTTCAGGATAGAAATTATGAGAAACAAAAAGGAATCCTCATAGCGTAAAACCGTTTAATATATAAAATTAGAGAACAATAAAATAGCCAAATGGCCTCTTACATTGGACGGTGCCTACCCGGCACTGGGACTGCTCGCATGTCAGGGTGTGTAGAGTCAGGAACCCTTCGCATCACATCGCACATGCGGCGTTTACACTGACCACCAATGTAATATGGGTTTACACTGACCACTAATGTAATAGGGGTTTACACTGACCACTAATGTAATAGGGGTTTACACTGACCACTAATGTAATAGGAGTTTACACTGACCACTAATGTAATATGGGTTTACACTGACCACTAATGTAATAGGGGTTTACACTGACCACTAATGTAATAGGGCTTTACACTGACCACTAATGTAATAGGGGTTTAAGCTGACCACTAATGTAATATGGGTTTACACTGACCACTAATGTAATAGGGGTTTACGCTGACCACTAATGTAATATGGGTTTACACTGACCACTAATGTAATAGGGGTTTACACTGACCACTAATGTAATAGGGGTTTACACTGACCACTAATGTAATAGGGGTTTACACTGACCACTAATGTAATAGGGGTTTACACTGACCACTAATGTAATATGGGTTTACACTGACCACTAATGTAATAGGGGCTTACACTGACCACTAATGTAATAGGGGTTTACACTGACCACTAATGTAATAGGAGTTTACACTGACCACTAATGTAATATGGGTTTACACTGACCACTAATGTAATAGGGGTTTACACTGACCACTAATGTAATAGGGGTTTACACTGACCACTAATGTAATAGGGGTTTACACTGACCACTAATGTAATAGGGGTTTACACTGACCACTAATGTAATATGGGTTTACACTGACCACTAATGTAATAGGGGCTTACACTGACCACTAATGTAATAGGGGTTTACACTGACCACCAATGTAATAGGGGTTTACACTGACCACCAATGTAATAGGGGTTTACACTGACCACTAATGTAATATGTGTTTACACTGACCACTAATGTAATAGGGGTTTACACTGACCACCAATGTAATAGGGGTTTACACTGACCACTAATGTAATAGGGGTTTATACTGACCACTAATGTAATAGGGGATATACACTGACTACTAATGTAATAGGGGTTTACACTGACCACTAATGTAATAGGGGTTTACACTGACCACCAATGTAATAGGGGTTTACACTGACCACTAATGTAATAGGGGTTTACACTGGCCACCAATGTAATAGAAGCATTCACAGTAATCACCAATGTAAGAAGGGACTTACACTGACCACCAATGTAAGGGGAACATTCACACTGGCCACTAGTGTGAATGAAGGGATTCTACACCAAGCACCAATGTAATGAGAAGATTTACACTGACCACCAATGTAACTAAGACATTTAGCCTGCGTTCACATTTGTGTGAGTCAGGAAGGCGTGCAAAGTCTGCCTGCTGCCCTTTAGCAGATACACAGCAATGCCATCAATTGTTAATGACACCCTCACCCATCTGCTAACATGTGTCTTGGCTCCGTGTGATTTTGAAAAAGGGTTTGGGACTTTCTTCCGCATGTGCAGCGCATAGAGCAGCCCTTTGAAATGAATGGGCCGCCCTACACGTGACCTACATCTTTATCCACCCTGTCAGTACACCTTTGCATCCTAAAACCCTGCTGACCTCTGCACCTCAAACCTCCCCCATCCTCTCCACTCCAACCCTCCACCCCTATAACTCTACCTGCCTCCTCTCCTCATCTTTGCACCCACCTTCCTTACCTCCATACATCCCCTCCTTGCTCACCTGTGCACCCCAAACTGTAATTCCCTGCTTACCTCTGCACGCCCAACACTACCCTCCCCTCCCACAAATTTGCTTGTCTTTACAGAACAGGCTGATGTCAGGCTTAATGATCACAGTTGTAGGCAGGACTTTCAAGCATGCCCCTTTATCTCTCCAGTGGGCAGCATTTAGTATGGGTGATGGTGGACCTCAGGGGGGGGCATTATATACATGAATACCGCCCTTATTTATATATTAATGCCGGTTATTTACATGTAAACACAGGGTCTGCAGGAGAGTCATCTGTACACAATAGGGCAGAGCTGGGCAGTAACAGAACTTCACACTGAGATATCGGGACACAGCACAGGACTAAAACTTCAAGGAACAAGGGAATTTAAATCGGGATAGTTGGCAAGTATGAGGCAGCTGCTTTGGGCCCCACAACAATGGCAGGGAACCCCCAGTCAGTAGATGAGGAGCCCCCAGTCAGTAGATGAGGAGCCCCCAGTCAGTAGATGAGGAGCCCCCAGTCAGTAGATGAGGAGCCCCCAGTCAGTAGATGAGGCACCCCAGTTAGTAGACGTTGAGCCCCCATTAAGTAAATGAGGAGCCCCCCGTTAATAGAAGAGGAGCCCCCAGTCAGTAGACTTTAAGCCCCCCCGCTTAAATAATGAGGAGCCCCCAGTTAGTAGTTGTGGAGCTCCCAGTCACATTTCCTCATTTATCTCCAATTACATCTCAAACAATCCACTATCATGTCTGATCCCTCTGGTAACATTCCTC
Organism: Lithobates clamitans; assembly: GCA_037952925.1. Classification (NCBI taxonomy): domain Eukaryota; kingdom Metazoa; phylum Chordata; class Amphibia; order Anura; family Ranidae; genus Lithobates; species Lithobates clamitans. The sequence continues at coordinate 44,518 of JBBGZY010003339.1, read as the reverse complement.
CTAATTCCCAATTCATGACCTGTGTGGTTCCCCTCCACCGACTGACAACCCCGCCCCACCTATCCTCAGGTGACTCCACCCTCCACCGACTGACAACCCTGCCCCACCTTTCCTCAGGTGACTCCACCCTCCACCGACTGACAACCCCGCCCCACCTTTCCTCAGGTGACTCCACCCTCCACTGACTGACAACCCCGCCCCACCTTTCCTCAGGTGACTCCACCCTCCACCGACTGACAACCCCGCCCCACCTATCCTCAGGTGACTCCACCCTCCACCAACTGACAACCCCGCCCCACCTTTCCTCAGGTGACTCCACCCTCCACCAACTGACAACCCCGCCCCACCTTTCCTCAGGTGACTCCACCCTCCACCAACTGACAACCCCGCCCCACCTTTCCTCAGGTGACTCCACCCTCCACTGACTGACAACCCCGCCCCACCTTTCCTCAGGTGACTCCACCCTCCACCGACTGACAACCCCGCCCCACCTTTCCTCAGGTGACTCCACCCTCCACCGACTGACAACCCCGCCCCACCTTTCCTCAGGTGACTCCACCCTCCACCAACTGACAACCCCGCCCCACCTTTCCTCAGGTGACTCCACCCTCCACCGACTGACAACCCCGCCCCACCTTTCCTCAGGTGACTCCACCTTCCTGACACTCAGACAGGTTCTCTTATTTATCTCAGGCAGCTGTGGAATCTGCTGGAGTCACCGATCCTGATATACCCGTCCTGCTATCACTGAGCACAGCTGTGAGCAGAGACTGACTCATAAAAATGTGAGTTCACACCCAGCGCAGCGTGACCCGAAATACGCCCCAATTCACCGACCACGTGTCACTCTGCCAACGTCACTGCTCCTCCCCTGATACTAAAATATTCACTAAATTATACATTTATAATTATTCGTATTTCTTGGCACAGTCCGGAGTTCCAGCACTGCTGCCTGAAGGACGCGGTCTTTGGTGCCTGAAGCAGCGGCCTCTCTGCCGAAGTCACTTCTATTACACATTGACCATTTCCTGTTCCCGACCCAGTATTGTGACAACAGATGTATGTCAGCTCATCTACTGATGGGAGCATAAATGACTATGGAAGAAAAGTTGCCTCTTCCCATCTCCTGCCCATAGGCACAAGCCTTTGATGCCTAATGCTGGATCCAGGACAGTCATGTATTGGTGGGGGCGGAGCACAGACACAGTGCCTCCCACTGATGTCCATACACCTATACTGAGGAAATATGGAGGATGCCATTGTTGATTTCTCCTTCTGAAAATTCTAGTTGCTTGGCTGTCATGCTGATCCATTGGCTTCGGTACACTGACCTGGAACAAGCATGCTGATCCGGACTTCCCTCCCCCGATCTTGCTTGTCAGAAGTCAATGTCTGAGAATACTGAAAACTCCAGACAGCCAGAAGCAATCATTGTTATTATGTTATACTAGGGGAGCGTTCTTACCTGCGAACTCACCTGAACTATGATTGGATACAACAACCCCAGTGGGGGTTCCGGGTGATTAGCTGCAGGAGGCAGCCCTATTGAAAGCAATGGGAGGATGTCGGCTCCCGCAGCTAATCACAGCCACTCACATGTAATTGCTCATGCAGTGACCGGCCCAGTGTGCATATGACAGTCCGAGGCTCTGTGTATAGGTAACCAATCAGATGTGAGGTTATGCCAACAGCGGTGGCCCCGGCCATTCATTTGTACAGAGTACTAATCCATCAGCTGCTTCTGGTTGCGCACAGAGTATGCCGGGAGTGTTTAGAACCACTGGCAAGAATCGAGTGATTCCCGCTGTTGGCTGCCTCCATGTGCCGTGTGAATGTACCATGATGGTCAGTGCTAGGGTTGTTATCAGGCTTATCACTAGGGTTAGAATTAGTTACAGCATTAGAGTCAGACAGGGCTGGGACAAGGGGTGGGCAGGAGAGGCAGCTACCCCAGGTGCAGCAGTGGAGGAGGGGGGCACCCCCTCCCCCCGCACGCATGCTCAATTGGCAGGCAAACACAGAGCATGCAATTGGTCAGGCATGTGTGGTGCACACTCCATGCCAACCATGAGCAACCGGAGCTGAGGCACTTTTTAGCAGCAGGGGATGGGGGCTCAGTTCTACATCCTTGCCCTGGGTGCTGCTTGAAGCTCCCCCTAGTACTGGAGTCAGAGTTGGCATTAGGGCAAGGGGTAGATCTGGAGGTGTTAGGGATCGAGCTAGAGTTAGCATTAGGGTTGCCTTTGAAGGTATAAATAAGGTTAGCATCATTGTTGGTGATAGAGCTAGGGGCTAGGGTTATAGTCAGCGAGATAGTTAGGGTTATAGTCAGGGATATAGTTAGGGTTATAGTCAGGGATATGGTTAGGGTTATAGTCAGGGATATGGTTAGGGTTATAGTCAGGGATATAGTTAGGGTTATAGTCAGGGATATGGTTAGGGTTATAGTCAGGGATATAGTTAGGGTTATAGGCAGGGATATAGTTAGGGTTATAGTTAGGGATATAGTTAGGGTTATAGGCAGGGATATAGTTAGGGTTATAGTTAGGGATATAGTTAGGGTTATAGTCAGGGATATAGTTAGGGTTATAGGCAGGGATATAGTTAGGGTTATAGTTAGGGATATAGTTAGGGTTATAGGCAGGGATATAGTTAGGGTTATAGTCAGGGATATAGTTAGGGTTATAGTCAGGGATATAGTTAGGGTTATAGCCAGGGATATAGTTAGGGTTATAGTCAGGGATATAGTCAGGGTTATAGTCAGGGATATAGTTAGGGTTATAGGCAGGGATATAGTTAGGGTTATAGTCAGCAATATAGTTAGGGTTATAGTCAGGGATATAGTTAGGGTTATAGTCAGGGATATAGTCAGGGTTATAGTCAGGGATATAGTTAGGGTTATAGTCAGGGATATAGTTAGGGTTATAGTCAGGGATATAGTTAGGGTTATAGTCAGGGATATAGTTAGGGTTATAGTCAGGGATATAGTTAGGGTTATAGTCAGGGATATAGTTAGGGTTATAGTCAGGGATATAGTCAGGGTTATAGTCAGGGATATAGTTAGGGTTATAGGCAGGGATATAGTTAGGGTTATAGTTAGGGATATAGTTAGGGTTATAGTCAGGGATATAGTTAGGGTTATAGTCAGCGAGATAGTTAGGGTTATAGTCAGCGATATAGTTAGGGTTATAGTCAGGGATATAGTTAGGGTTATAGTCAGGGATATGGTTAGGGTTATAGTCAGGGATATAGTTAGGGTTATAGTCAGGAATATAGTTAGGGTTATAGTCAGGGATATAGTTAGGGTTATAGTCAGGGATATGGTTAGGGTTATAGTCAGGGATATAGTTAGGGTTATAGTCAGGGATATAGTTAGGGTTATAGTCAGGGATATGGTTAGGGTTATAGGCAGGGATATAGTTAGGGTTATAGTCAGGGATATAGTTAGGGTTATAGTCAGGGATATAGTTAGGGTTATAGGCAGGGATATAGTTAGGGTTATAGTTAGGGATATAGTTAGGGTTATAGGCAGGGATATAGTTAGGGTTATAGTTAGGGATATAGTTAGGGTTATAGTCAGGGATATAGTTAGGGTTATAGGCAGGGATATAGTTAGGGTTATAGTTAGGGATATAGTTAGGGTTATAGTCAGGGATATAGTCAGGGTTATAGTCAGGGATATAGTTAGGGTTATAGGCAGGGATATAGTTAGGGTTATAGTCAGGGATATAGTTAGGGTTATAGTCAGGGATATAGTCAGGGTTATAGTCAGGGATATAGTTAGGGTTATAGGCAGGGATATAGTTAGGGTTATAGTCAGCAATATAGTTAGGGTTATAGTCAGGGATATAGTTAGGGTTATAGTCAGGGATATAGTCAGGGTTATAGTCAGGGATATAGTTAGGGTTATAGTCAGGGATATAGTTAGGGTTATAGTTAGGGATATAGTTAGGGTTATAGTCAGGGATATAGTTAGGGTTATAGTCAGGGATATAGTTAGGGTTATAGTCAGGGATATAGTTAGGGTTATAGTCAGGGATATAGTTAGGGTTATAGTCAGGGATATAGTTAGGGTTATAGTCAGGGATATAGTTAGGGTTATAGGCAGGGGTATAGTTAGGGTTATAGGCAGGGATATAGTCAGGGTTATAGTCAGGGATATAGTTAGGGTTATAGGCAGGGATATAGTTAGGGTTATAGTTAGGGATATAGTTAGGGTTATAGGCAGGGATATAGTTAGGGTTATAGTCAGGGATATAGTTAGGGTTATAGTCAGGGATATAGTTAGGGTTATAGTCAGGGATATAGTTAGGGTTATAGTCAGGGATATAGTTAGGGTTATATTCAGGGATATAGTTAGGGTTATAGTTAGGGATATAGTTAGGGTTATAGCCAGGGATATAGTTAGGGTTATAGTCAGGGATATAGTTAGGGTTATAGTCAGGGATATAGTTAGGGTTATAGTCAGCAATATAGTTAGGGTTATAGTCAGGGATATAGTTAGGGTTATAGTCAGGGATATAGTTAGGGTTATAGTCAGGGATATAGTTAGGGTTATAGTCAGCAATATAGTTATTGTTATAGTCAGGGATATAGTTAGGGTTATAGGCAGGGATATAGTTAGGGTTATAGTCAGCAATATAGTTAGGGTTATAGTCAGGGATATAGTTAGGGTTATAGTCAGGGATATAGTTAGGGTTATAGTTAGGGATATAGTTAGGGTTATAGTCAGGGATATAGTTAGGGTTATAGTCAGCAATATAGTTAGGGTTATAGTCAGGGATATAGTTAGGGTTATAGTCAGGGATATAGTTAGGGTTATAGTCAGGGATATAGTTAGGGTTATAGTTAGGGATATAGTTAGGGTTATAGTCAGGGATATAGTTAGGGTTATAGTCAGGGATATAGTTAGGGTTATAGTCAGGGATATAGTTAGGGTTATAGTCAGGGATATAGTTAGGGTTATAGTCAGTGATATAGTTAGGGTTATAGTCAGGGATATAGTTAGGGTTATAGTCAGGGATATAGTTAGGGTTATAGTCAGTGATATAGTTAGGGTTATAGTCAGGGATATAGTTAGGGTTATAGTCAGGGATATAGTTAGGGTTATAGTCAGGGATATAGTTAGGGTTATAGTCAGGGATATAGTTAGGGTTATAGTCAGGGATATAGTTAGGATTATAGTCAGGGATATAGTTAGGGTTATAGTTAGGGATATAGTTAGGGTTATAGTCAGGGATATAGTTAGGGTTATAGTTAGGGATATAGTTAGGGTTGGAGTTATAGTCAGGGATATAGTTAGGATTGGGGTTATAGTTAGGGATATAGTTAGGGTTATAGTCAGGGATATACAGTCAGGTCCATAAATATTGGGACATCGACACAATTCTAATCTTTTTGGCTCTATACACCACCACAATGGATTTGAAATGAAACAAACAAGATGTGCTTTAACTGCAGACTTTCAGCTTAAATTTGAGGGTATTTACATCCAAATCAGGTGAACGGTGTAGGAATTACAACAGTTTGTATATGTGCCTCCCACTTTTTAAGGGACCAAAAGTAATGGGACAATTGGTTGCTTAGCTGTTTCATGGCCAGGTGTGTGTTATTCCCTCATTATCCAATTTACAAGGTGCAGATAAAAGGTCCAGAGTTCATTTCAAGTGTGCTGTTTGCATTTGGAATCTGTTGCTGTCAACTCTCAATATGAGATCCAAAGAGCTGCCACTATCAGTGAAGCCATCATTAGGCTGATAAAACAAAACAAACCCATCAGAGAGATATCAAAAACATTAGGTGTGGCCAAATCAACTGTTTGGAACATCCTTAAAAAGAAAGAATGCACCGGTGAGCTCAGCAACACCAAAAGACCCGGAAGACCACGGAAAACAACTGTGGTGGATGGCCGAAGAATTATTTCCCTGGTGAAGAAAACACCCTTCACAACAGTTGGCCAGATGAAGAACACTCTCCAGGACGTAGGTGTATGTGTGTCAAAGTCAACAATCAAGAGAAGACTTTACCAGAGTGAATACAGAGGGTTCACCACAACATGTAAACCATTGGTGAGCCTCAAAAACAGTTCTGGAACAACATCCTATGGACAGATGAGACCAAGATCAACTTGTACCAGAGTGATGGGAAGAGAAGAATATGGAGAAGGAAAGGAACTTCTCATGATCCAAAGCATACCACCTCATCAGTGAAGCATGGTGGTGGTAGTGTCATGGCGTGGGCATGTATGGCTGCCAATGGAACTGGTTCTCTTGTATTTATTGATAATGTGACTGCTGACAAAAGCAGCAGGATGAATTCTGAAGTGTTTCGGACAATATAATCTGCTCATATTCAGCAAAATGCTTCAGAACTCATTGGACGGCGCTTCACAGTGCAGATGGACAATGACCCGAAGCATACTGTGAAAGCAACCAAAGAGTTTTTTAAGGGAAAGAAGTGGAATGTTATGCAATGGCCAAGTCAATCACCTGACCTAAATCTGATTGAGCATGCATTTCACTTGCTGAAGACAAAACTGAAGGGAAAATGCCCCAAGAACAAGCAGGAACTGAAGACAGTTGCAGTAGAGGCCTGGCAGAGCATCACCAGGGATGAAACCCAGCGTCTGGTGATGTCTATGTGTTCCACACTTCAGGCTGTAATTGACTGCAAAGGATTTTCAACCAAGTATTAAAAAATGAAAGTTTGATGGATGATTTTTAATCTGTCCCATTACTTTTGGTCCCTTAAAAAGTGGGAGGCACATCTACAAACTGTTGTAATTCCTACACCGTTCACCTGATTTGGATGTAAATACCCTCAAATTAGAGCTGAAAGTCTCCAGTTAAAGCAAATCTTGTTCGTTTCATTTCAAATCCATTGTGGTGTATAGAGCCAAAAGGATTGGAATTGTGTCCATGTCCCAATATTTATGGACTTGACTGTAGTTAGGGTTATAGTCAGCAAGCCCCCAGTTAATAGAAGGTTAGGATTGGGGTTTTAGTCAGGGATATAGTTAGGGATATAGTTAGGGGTTAGGGTTATGGTTAGGGTTAGTCTTAGGGAAATAGTTAGGGTTATAGTCAGGGATATCATTAGGGTTATAGTCAGGGATATAGTTGGGGTTATAGTCAGGGATATAGTTAGGGTTATAGTCAGGGATATAGTTGGGGTTATAGTCAGGGATATAGTTAGGGTTATAGTTAGGGGTTATGGTTAGGGTTATGGTTAGGGTTGTCATTGGTGTTTTAGTTAGCATTAGGGTTGGTGTTAGGATTAGTTTTAGGATTAGTATTAGTATTAGTATTAGGATATAGTTAGGGTTAGGGTTATAGTCAGGGAGCCCCCAGTTAATAGAAGGTTAGGATTGGGGTTATAGTCAGGGATATAGTTAGGGTTATACTCAGAGATATAGTTAGGGTTATAGTCAGAGATATAGTTAGGGTTATAGTCACGGATATAGTTAGGGTTATAGTCAGGGATATAGTTAGGGATATAGTTAGGGTTATAGTCAGGGATATAGTTAGGGTTATAGTCAGGGATATAGTTAGGGTTATACTCAGAGATATAGTTAGGGTTATAGTCACGGATATAGTCAGGGTTATAGTCAGGGATATAGTCAGGGTTATACTCAGAGATATAGTTAGGGTTATAGTCAGGGATATAGTTAGGGTTATAGTTAGGGATATAGTTAGGGTTATAGCCAGGGATATAGTTAGGGTTATAGTCAGGGATATAGTTAGGGTAATAGTTAGGGATATAGTTAGGGTTGGAGTTATAGTCAGGGATATAGTTAGGGTTATAGTCAGGGATATAGTTAGGGTTATAGTCAGGGATATAGTTGGGGTTATAGTCAGGGATATAGTTAGGGTTATAGTTAGGGATATAGTTAGGGTTATAGTCAGGGATATAGTTAGGGTTATAGTCAGGGATATAGTTAGGGTTATAGTCAGGGATATAGTTAGGGTTATAGTCAGGGATATAGTTAGGGTTATAGGCAGGGATATAGTTAGTGTTATAGTCAGGGATATAGTTAGGGTTATAGTCAGGGATATAGTTAGGGTTATAGGCAGGGATATAGTTAGGGTTATAGTCAGGGATATAGTTAGGGTTATAGGCAGGGATATAGTTAGGGTTATAGTCAGGGATATAGTTAGGGTTATAGTTAGGGGTTAGGGTTATGGTTAGGGTTGTCATTGGTGTTTTAGTTAGCATTAGGGTTGGTGTTAGAATTAGTTTTAGGGTTAGACTTAGAATAAGGGTTAGGGCCTCATTCACACTTTTGTGTCCTGATTTTGGGCAGCAAATTTCTCTCATTCCAGTGACAACATTCTGTGGGTGACCTTTGACCCCTGACACCACCTAAAATGTCAATCTCACTCAAAGCAGTAAAAACTAACAGGGGACCCCTCCCCCCTCACAGGTAAGTCTGCACAGTTATTATCATTAAAAAGAATATTAAAAAGATTACTCCAGAAGCCTGGCTGTGACAGGTTCTCTTTACAACAATCCTGCAGTCAATCAGAGTCACTATAGAAGAATAGAATTGTATCCTTCTCTGGAAACATTGTAATAATTCTTCTCTATCACGGGTGAGCTGTGTCATGTGACCTCCCTGCGGTCTCCATGGTTGTGTTTAATGGGAAAGTGTGGTGGGGTGATGCCGTCCTATTATTTGAGGACCGGATGGGCAGGTTTGGTGAGGCTACAAGTCAGGACATGACAATGCCGCATAATTCCCAGAGATGCATCCACAGCTACTGATTGGAAGCTCCACATCTACTGTCTGGGCTCCAAGTCTTCTGACTGGGGGCTCTACATCTTCTTACAGGGCTCTCTCCATGTCTACTGACTGGGGCCCCTCATATCCTGACTGGGGGCATCTACTAACTGAGGACTCCATATCTACTAACTGAGGACTCCATATCTACTGACTGTGGGCTTCACATCTACTGTCTGGGGGCCCCTCATCTACTGACTGGGGGCTCCATGTCTCCTGACTGGGGGCTTCACATCTCCCAACTGGGGGCTTCATATCTACCAACTAGGTGCTCCACATCCACTGTCTGGGGGCTCCACATCTATTTGCTGGGGGCTCCACATCTCTTGACTGGGGGTACCGACTGGGGGCGTCACATCTACCTACTGGGGGCTCCTTATCTAACTGGGGACTCCGTATCTACTGACTGGGGAATCCACATCTACTAACTCGGGGCTTCAAGTCTACTGTCTGTCTGGAGACTCCACATCTCCTGACTGGGGGCTTCCCATCTACGACTGGGGGCTCCTCATCTACTAACGTGGGACTCCATATCTACTAACTGGGAACTCCATATCTACTAACTGGGGGCTTCACATCTACTGACTGGGGGCTCCTAAAAGGAGTGTGCTTTGTATTTACTGCTACCCTAGGATTGAGGTGAATTCTGAGGATTTGAGATTTGCAGTCCCAGTGAATTAATATGGAGATTCACCCAGAAGAGTGTTTTTAAAACTAAATTGAATGGATGACCTTTGATCCTTTGATCTATGACCGGCAGGCTTAGAAGAGCTGATAAGGGGGCTTTTGGATAAATCAGCTCCCTCACTAAAAAATGGGAGAGCAACCATGGTGTCAGTGATTTGGAAACTGCTGTAATGATAAGTTAGGGATAGCTGGCAAACTGCATAGGGAGAGATTAGGACTCTGTCTTTTAATTCTGTTTGCTATCTCTTTGGGCAATTGACCTCTTTGGTGCCCTTTTGTTGTTTGTTTTTATTATTTATTTATTTTTATTTTTTTGGGGGGGGGTATATATTTACTGTAAGTTGGTAGAGCCTTTTTTTTTACTGTGGGGTGCTCAAAGCGCAGCATCCAGAGCTTCCTTTTGTTTGCATGAAAGAAAAACAAAAACACTATGTGCAAGAACAGTGTGCACCTCCTAAACCAACCCATATCGCCCACATTCACTATACCCCCCTACCCCCATAGATAAAATAAAAGTTAGGCATACACAGGTTAGGACTATTATCCCTGATTAAACTGTTCTGCTGCTGGCCAATTTTACACCGCTGTATCCTCTGCAGTATCCCAATTCTTGTAGGAAAGCCCCAGCCTGTGCTCTTTGTCTCTGTACATTTGGTCCTAGTCTTGCTCATTGAAGCTGGCAGTTGTACATTACTGTATCATCTGTGGTCTCTTCTTAATAAGAGTTTGATAGAAACATTATATTCATATATCATACTGGGACGGGACATTATATTCATTTACCATACTGGGAGTGGTCCTATATTCATATACCATACTGGGAGTGGTCCTATATTCATATACCATACTGGGAGTGGTCCTATATTCATATACCATACTGGGAGTGGTCCTATATTCATATACCATACTGGGAGTGGTCCTATATTCATATACCATACTGGGAGGGGGCTTTGTATTAATTTATTATACTGGGACGGGTCCAATATTCATATATCATACTCAGAGGGACCCTTTATTCATATACCATACTGGGAGGGGCTTTATATTCATATATCATACTGGAAGGGGTCCAATATCCATATATTATACTGGGAGGGGGCTTTATATTCATATATCATACTGGGAAGGGACATTATATTCATATATCATACTGGGAAGGGACATTATATTGATATATCATACTGGGAGGGGGCTTTATATTCATACGTCATACTGGGAGGGGACATTATATTCATATATCATACTGGGAGGGTGCTTTGAATTCATATATCATAATTAGGGGGCTCTTATATTCATAAATAATACTTATATAAATATAAGACCCCCCTCCCTGTATTATTTCTCCTTCACACAGGGGAGGGCATTATACTGATGTATTATACTGGGGAAGGTGGCAGGTTTTATATTTTATATTTGTATATCAGACAGGGAAGGGGTCTTATATTCATATAACATAATGGGGGGGACCTTTATTTATATATTTTACTGGGAGCGGGTCTTATATTGACATAACTTACTTGGAGGGGGTAATCCCAATGACAAAATTAGGGGGCGCTCACCACACAGCTCAACCAAGAGGCTTCAGCTGTAGAACCTTAATCTTGGCCATGCCTCTTTGACGCATTTCACCCTGATTGGGCTTAGTCATAAAGGTGCTTCTATGACTAAGCCCACTCAAGGTGAAATGCGTCAGTGGGCTTGGCCAAGATGCGGGGGCTGTAGCTGAAGCCTCTCTTAGCTTACCAGTGGATACAGTTGATCTATGTGGTGAGCGCCCCCTAAATGTTGCTGTTGGGATTGTTCCATGGAGTGAGATGTGCTCCTGGAGGGGCTGGCACCCACTGAAAGAGGAGAACCAACAGAAGGATCAACAGGAAATTTTTGACCGGCATTATTTTTTACATGTGGTCATGCTTGGAGGGGGTCTTATATTTATATATCATACTGGGAGGGGTCTTATATTTATATATCATACTGGGAGGGGGTCTTATATTTATATATCATACTGGGAGGGGGTCTTGTATTTATATATCATACTGGGAAAGGTCTTATATTTATATATCATACTGGGGGGGGGGGGGGTCTTGTATTTATATATCATACTGGGAGGGGGTCTTGTATTTATATATCATACTGGGAGGGGGTCTTGTATTTATATATCATACTGGGAAGGGTCTTATATTTATATATCATACTGGGAGGGGGTCTTATATTTATATAATTTACTGGGAAGGGTCTTATATTTATATATCATACTGGAAGGGGGTCTTATATTTATATATCATACTGGGAGGAGTCTTATATTTATATAATATACTGGGAAGGGTCCTATATTTGTATATCATACTGGGAGGGGGTCTTATATTTATATAATATACTGGGAGGGGTCTTATATTATATATCACATTCGGAAGGGGGTCTTATATTTATTTATCATACTGTGAGGGGTCTTATATTTACATATCATACTGAAAGGGGGTCTTATATTTATATATCATGCTAGAAGGGGGGAGGGGTATTTTATTTCAATATCTTACTGGGAGGGGGGTCTTATATTTGTATAATATACTGGAAGGGGTCCTATATTTATATATTATAGTTGGAGGGGTCCGATATTTATATATCATACTGGGAGTGAGGGGGTCCTATATTTATTTATTATAGGGGGGTTCTATATATACACATATCACACTGGGGGAGGGGAATTTCTTTCTATTTATAGATTTCCGGATTGTTACATTTGTTTATAAATATCCCGGATTGTTGATAGTTGGGAAGGTCACGTGTGTCTCGGGAATGTCTCTCCGGTGATGATGTGCGGAGATATCTCACTTTGTCGGACAGTCGGGATTCCCGGTTCGGGTCACACGTGCCGTACAGACCGGTTCCCATTGTGAGGCTCCTCATACCTCTCCCGGGGGGGTGTCGGTCCTCCCTGTGGGTGTCACCCGGCGGCTCAGGTGTGTAGGGGGCGGGTCACTGTCACCTGTCAGTCGGGCGCAGAATGTCGGCGGAGGAGCAGCGATGAGCGTCCCGGGACAGCAGAGTCGGGTGTCGGGTGACCCGCAGCACACCCGGGGGATAAGTGACCCCCAAAAACCTGGCATGAGTGACCCCCAACACACCCGAGCGATGAAAGACCCGCAGCAGAAACAAGTGCCGGGTGACCCTCAACAGACACCGAGGATGGGTGACCCGCAAAAGAGCCAACCGGAGAATAACCCGCAGAGCCGGGTGTCCGGTGACCCGCAAAAGAGCCCGGCAGAGAGTGACCCGAAGAAGAGGGTGTCGGGTAGCCCCCAGTTTCAGGGGTTCGGTGACCCGCAGATCCGGGCGCTGGGTGACCCGGTGCTGGCGTTGGTACGGACGGTGGCCCGGGTGTTGTTGCTCCTGGTGCCGGTCTATGTGGTCGGGCGGCTCGGGCTGAGTGTCACCTGGCTGCTGCTCGGACTTTTCCTCTGGACCTTCTGGAACCGGAACAAGAAAAGTAAATTGGCCCGACTGAGGGCGGCATGGGAGCTGCTGGACAACGAGTGCCTGGAGGTGACCCGCGGGCTGAACGGACAGCAAATGCCGGCCTGGGTGAGTGTCAGGGGTCACCCCCCATCCCTGGGGTCATTGTCAACCCCCCCATCCCTGGGGTCATTATCACCCCCCCCATCCCTGGGGTCATTATCACCCCCCCCCCCCATCCCTGGGGTCATTATCACCCCCCCCCCCATCCCTGGGGTCAATATCACCCCCCCCATCCCTGGGGTCATTATCACCCCCCCCCCATCCCTGGGGTCATTATCACCCCCCCCCCCATCCCTGGGGTCATTATCACCCCCCCCCATCCCTGGGGTCATTATCACCCCCCCCCATCCCTGGGGTCATTATCACCCCCCCCCCCATCCCTGGGGTCATTATCACCCCCCCCATCCCTGGGGTCATGGTCACCCCCCCCCCATCCCCGGGGTCATTGTCACCCTTATCCCTGGGGTCATGGTCACCCCCCTCCGTCCCCTGGGGTCATGGTCACCCCCCTCCGTCCCCTGGGGTCATGGTCACCCCCCTCCGTCCCCTGGGGTCATGGTCACCCCCCTCCGTCCCCTGGGGTCATGGTCACCCCCCTCCGTCCCCTGAGGTTACACCCCCCCATCCCCGGGGTCATCGTCACACCCCCCCATCCCTAGGATCACTCGGTAGGGTTGCCACCTCATCCCTTTAAACCCAAACACATAAAAATTACACAGGTTCTGGGGCTGATTAACATGGTAAATAAACTTACTTGGTGCTTAGCCTCAGAACCCGAGTATTTCATATGTGTTCAGGTTTATAGGAATGAGGTGGCAAGTAGGTCACAAGCCCCCATCCCCGGGGTCACCTACTTTCATTGTCACCTATAACTCCTGATCTAGGCACCCCATACCCCTGACCAGGAGACACCCTATCCCGCCCCCCCCCCCCCCCAATCCTGATCTAGGCATCCCAACTCATCCCCCTCATACTCCTGACCTAGGCACCCCATTCTCTCACCACATACCTGGAGACCCCATACCCCTGACTTGGAGACCCCATTCCCTCCCCTCATACCCCTGGCTGAGGCACCTTACCCTTCTACCCCTCATGTGAGCACTTTATCTCTAATATGCCAGACATAGGCTTCTCATACCCCTATTTTAAGCACCTTGCCCCTCCTGCCCCTGACCTGGGCACCTTGCCCCACATACCCCTGACCTGGGCACTTTGCCCCTCCTGCCCTGACCTGGGCACCCTTTTATAAGACAGACCTGGGCACCTTGCCCCTCCTGCCCCTGACCTGGGCACCTTGCCCTTCCTGCCCCCTCCTTCCCCTGACCTGGGCACCTTGCCTCTCCTGCCCCTGACCTGGGCACCTTGCCCCTCCTGCCCCTGACATGGGCACCCTTTTATAAGACAGTGTGCAGTATACTGAACGTTCTTTGTGATAGATTGTAGGTGACAAATATGTTACAATTGTTTTTTTTCTAATTTGTACAATTTTGTGATTCCCAATAATTCACATTTAACAGCAGTAGATATCTGTAAGCGGCCGGTACTGTAGATCAATGTTCCTCCAGTACCCCCAACGGGTCGTGTTTTCAGGCTCTCCATTATTTTGCACAGGTGATTTGATCAGTTTCACTGCCTTAGTAATTACCACATCCGTTTTCATCTGAGGGAAATCCTGAAAACATGACCTGTTGGGGGTACTTGAGGACTGGAGTCATTGCTGCAGATGATTATTAGTGTCTCATAGACATGAGATGGGGATTGGATGTGTGAGCATCTCTGTCAGCTCCCGGAATGTGATTGGTTGTTCCAGCAGGGGATTCATGTCAAGCCTATAGGGGGAGGGGGGGGGGGGGGTGCTGCAGACCCTTTCCCTGCCGACTTCTTAGTCTTTAACCTTCATCATTTTATTGTCTTTTGTGACCCTGACATGTAGATGACCCCCCGAGATACATGAAATGGCGGACTGTTCCATAGTGCGGGGGCCCGGCCCACCCACCGCCTGGGGCCCCTCAACCATCCAGCATGGCAGAGCCCATTGGTCCTCTTTATCTTGTATGGGATCTTCATCTTTCGGGATGAATACAATATCTCTCAATGGGAATTCCAGGTCACATATTCAGGATTCACAGACTGACCCTCACACCTGTCATTCTTCTGTAAGGTCAGTACACATCTGGTATCACTCCTATCCTGCGGCAAACAACAATATGATGGCTGATGCTCCGCCCTAATCAATAGGCTCCTCCCACAGCTATCTGATGGTCAGGACTGTCAGCTGGTTGCAGTCATTACCCAATCTCACACCTTTTAGGATAACACAATGGCGGGTGGAATCTGTGGTTACATTGTAGTCTCCGGGTGCGTCCATTGTCTTTTGTACAGTAGACTTCACATGTCACTTTCTTGCCTCTCGAGTGGCTGACATTCTTGGCATTTTCAGCGGGTGTTTCAGGACGGTTGTGGCTTTCTCACATTCCTGGAAATGTTTCTATTTCACATTTTCTGCATTTCACCCAGAATCCTCTGTGTGTGTGTGTCCCCTCGGGGCCCTTTTTGTTGATGGCTTGAAGTATATTGGAAAGATATGTACAAAGGTGACATAATTTTCATCAATGAGTTGGAAAGAGAAACTGTTTGTGTTGTCCAGAGTGACCATCCAGATTCATTTTCACAGAAAGACAAAGAAAATCTTTCAATAACGGAGGACTTTTAAAAGTTAGTGCGTGAATCTCTATAAGTGGAGGAGCCATAATGTCTGGATCCTGGGAGGCGGGTCAACCGGACTGGGCTGGATCCTGGGAGGCGGGTCAACCGGACTGGGCTGGATCCTGGGAGGCGGGTCAACCGGACTGGGCTGGATCCTGGGAGGCGGGTCAACCGGAATGGGAGGCTCCTGGGAGGCGGGTCAACCGCACTGGGCTGGGTCCCGGGAGGCGGGTCAACCGGACTGGGCTGGGTCCCGGGAGGCGGGTCAACCAGACTGGGCTGGGTCCCGGGAGGCGGGTCAACCGGACTGGGCTGGGTCCCGGGAGGCGGGTCAACCGGACTGGGCTGGGTCCCGGGAGGCGGGTCAACCGGACTGGGCTGGGTCCCGGGAGGCGGGTCAACCGGACTGGGCTGGGTCCCGGGAGGCGGGTCAACCGGACTGGGCTGGGTCCCGGGAGGCAGGTCAACCGGACAGGGCTGGGTCCCGGGAGGCAGGTCAACCGGACTGGGCTGGGTCCCGGGAGGCGGGTCAACCGGACTGGGCTGGGTCCCGGGAGGCAGGTCAACCGGATTGGAAGAATCCACAGTGGTGGAAGAACAGCAAGGGATGGATCTCCATAAGCAGGTTAGCAGTTATGAGCAGATCCTCAGAAGCAGGTCAGCAGTAATGGGAGAATCCACAGAGGTGGAAGAACAGCAATGGGTGGCTCCTCAGAGGTAGGATGGGCCTTTGGACCCTATGATAATAGCTGTTTATCTTCAGGTTACAATGCATTCACTTTGAGATCCTTATTTGTAGGTTTAACATCCAAAAATAGGGATGAGGTTTGTGTTTGCCACTAGCATTTTATTTTCCAGTGACTCTCCAGGGGTTTGCTGGGTTTGTGGAGTTTTGGCTGAAACCGTTTTCAAAAATAAGAAACAACCCATAATGTAGTGCATCGCCTTGGAATGGACCCCCCCCCGCCCCCCTTCCTCTATAAAAGGTTCAGCTCAAGGCAGTGTGTGAGTGGTTAGGAAGACTCGATAATTGTGTAAAAGGAGAAGTGCTGCTTTATAGTAAGCTTGGATGAGACGACATGTTGGATGAGAAGACCTGGTTCCAATTCATCCCAAAGGTGTTTAGTAGGGATGAGGTCAGGGCTCTGTGCAGGACACTCAAGTTCCTCCACACCAAATTGGTCACACCATGTCTTTATGGAGCTGGCTTTGTACAAGGGGGGGGGGGGGGCACAGTCATGGAGGAATAGAAAAGGGTCTTCACCAAACTGTTACCACAAGATTGGAAGAGCCCAATCATCTGCAATGTCTTTGTATGATGGAGGATTGCCTTCACTGGAAACACCTGAACCCCATCTTTGGAGAGGGAGGTGTGTGTGTGGGGGTTACATACTTTTGCTCATACAGTGTACATCCCTCTATTGGTAAACGCTGTACTCGTATCCATATCCTTCATATAGATGTGTAAAATTTGTACCTTCGGGAGGTCCAGTTGTTGGGTTCTGGTCTTGTAATGATGGCGGGATGGATTCGGGTACCTTTCATATATTATAAAGATTTATAAGCAATCTCACTTGTTTGTTGCTCATCAGCTGACCTCACTGCTACAATTTCTCTGATTTCTAGAAGTTCAATGTGGAAAGTTGTTTTCTTCATCCTAAAAATGGAGGAGACCATGTTGAAGGGAGTACAACCTTAGGTCTACAACACCTTAAAGACATTGCACTATTCCTCCCTCATGGAATCGCCTCAAACATCTATGTACCCCTATACCTCATCCTGTCCTGGCTGTGTCACCCCAGACATAGCTATGTACCCCTATACCTCATCCTGTCCTGGCTGTGTCACCCCAGACATAACTATGTACCCCTATACCTCATCCTGTCCTGGCTATGTCACCACAGACATATCTATGTACCCCTATACCTCATCCTGTCCTGGCTGTGTCACCCCAGACATATCTATGTACCCCTATACCTCATCCTGTCCTGGCTGTGTCACCCCTGACATATCTATGTACCCCTATACCTCATCCTGTCCTGGCTGTGTTACCCCAGACATAGCTATGTACCCCTATACCTCATCCTGTCCTGGCTGTGTCACCCCTGACATAGCTATGTGCCCCTATACCTCATCCTGTCCTGGCTGTGTCACCCCAGACATAGCTATGTACCCCTATACCTCATCCTGTCCTGGCTTTGTCACCCCAGACATAGCTATGTACCCCTATACCTCATCCTGTCCTGGCTGTGCCACCCCAGATATCTGTGTACCCTCTGTACCCCATCCTGTTCTGGCTGTCACCCCAGATGTCTGTGTGCCACCCCACATATCTCTGTACCCCTATACCCCACTCCATCCCAGTGGTATCACCCAAAACATTTTTATGTACCCTTATACCTCATTCTGTTCTGGCTGTGTCACCTCAGACATCTGTGTTTACTGCTGTACCCCGTCCAGTCTTGGCAATGTCGCCCCAAACATCTCTATGTATCCCTATACCCCATCATGTCCCAGTGGCATCACCCCAAACATCTCTCTACCCCATCCTGTGGCCCAGCAATGTTACCCCAGACATCTGTGTACCCCTATACCCCATCCTGTGGCCCAGTAATGTCACCCCAGACATCTGTGTCCCCCTATACCTCATCCTGTGGCCCAGCAGTGTCATTTCAGACCTCTCAGAGCTGTATGTTGGATATTTACAGCTGACTATATATCTTTATTACTCTCGTGTCTGATGAGCCGATTGTTTCCAACCATAAAAACAAAGCAGAGGCAGAGCCCGATGGGTGGGTGTGCAGGCGGTCACTCTGTTATATATGAATGCACACCTCCTACCTCTTTGAGATGGGAACGAGGGACACCTATTAGTAAATGTATTTAGGCATAGGACACGCCCCCTTAAAGAAGAATTACACAAAAAATTATTAGTTAATCCCTCAAGTGCTTTTTTTTTACCACTACTATTCATTTATATTGGCTTTTACAAATGCAGCAATTTAGTAATTGGATGAAAGGTTTAGCACTGTAAACACTTTTTTTGAAAGATAAAAAGTGCATTTTATATACATCTTTATAGATCAGAGCAAAATGAGGGACAAATGAGGAGGACAGAGGGACTTTATTCCATATCAGGGACAGTCCCTCGAAATCCAGGGACAGTTGGGAGGTATATGAATGGGATCTCAGTGGCTGAAGATGGTACGACTCTC
This sequence comes from Lithobates clamitans, assembly GCA_037952925.1. NCBI lineage: Eukaryota > Metazoa > Chordata > Amphibia > Anura > Ranidae > Lithobates > Lithobates clamitans. Next base: position 25,615 of record JBBGZY010003339.1, on the reverse strand, counting down.
TTATAATAATCAATGTAGAGCTGTCCATGTGATGTACGGGTGGAGTCCTGTCTGTTATGTCACCAAAATATTAGGATCTTCTATAAAAAATAAGGCTGCTTTTAGATCAGTGACAGGTTCTCTTCACCCGATCTCCATCCCCAGGGGGTGTGTGCCCTGGGGTCACCAGCTCTGATCTCATCATTGATAAATGTCCCTGAGGGACAAATGACACTACCTGAGCGGAGGCCTCCCTTATCAGCACTGCCGATCTGTGTAGATTGTCAGCTCCTGTGCACATGTGGACATTCACTCTGTATACTCCATTCACAAACAGGCATGGATGAGGATGCTTATTTTCAAAAAAAGTTCAAAAAGATTTTAAAATAAGTTACATGGCTATAATAAACAAAAAAAAATGTATTTAAAAGGATGATAGCATGAGGATTGTATCAGGTCCAGAAAAAGTTTATTCTGACAGCAGGTCTGAGGATAAATCCAGTAAGTTCCAGGGCTCACGTCTCCCCCCCCCCTTCATCGGGGCTCCCTTCTCCCACCCCCCTTCATTGGGGCACCCTTCTCCCACCCCCCTTCATTGGGGCTCCCTTCTCCCCCCCTTCATCGGGGCTCCCTCCCCCCCCTTCATCGGGGCTCCCTCCCCCCTCCCCTTCATCGGGGCTCCCTCCCCCCTCCCCTTCATCGGGGCTCCCTCCTCCCTCCCCTTCATCGGGGCTCCCTTCTCCTCCCCTTCATCGGGGCTCCCTTCTCCCCCCCCTTCATCGGGGCTCCCTTCTCCCCCCCCTTCATCGGGGCTCCCTTCTCCCCCCCCTTCATCGGGGCTCCCTTCTCCCTCCCCTTCATCGGGGCTCCCTTCTCCCTCCCCTTCATCGGGGCTCCCTTCTCCCTCCCCTTCATCGGGGCTCCCTTCTCCCTCCCCTTCATCGGGGCTCCCTTCTCCCTCCCCCCTTCATCGGGGCTCCCTTCTCTCCCCCCCCTTCATCGGGGCTCCCTTCTCTCCCCCCCTTCATCGGGGCTCCCTTCTCTCCCCCCCTTCATCGGGGCTCCCTTCTCCCCCCCCTTCATCGGGGCTCCCTTCTCCCCCCCCCCTTCATCGGGGCTCCCTTCTCCCCCCCCCCCTTCATCGGGGCTCCCTTCTCCCCCCCCCTTCATCGGGGCTCCCATCTCCCCCCCCTTCATCGGGGCTCCCATCTCCCCCCCCTTCATCGGGGCTCCCATCTCCCCCCCCTTCATCGGGGCTCCCATCTCCCCCCCCCTTCATCGGGGCTCCCATCTCCCCCCCTTCATCGGGGCTCCCATCTCCCCCCCTTCATCGGGGCTCCCATCTCCCCCCCTTCATTGGGGCTCCCTTCTCCCACCCCCCTTCATTGGGGCTCCCTTCTCCCACCCCCCCTTCATTGGGGCTCCCTCCCCCCCCTTCATTGGGGCTCCCTCCCCCCCCTTCATTGGGGCTCCCTCCCCCCCCCTTCATCGGGGCTCCCTCCCCCCTCCCCTTCATCGGGGCTCCCTCCCCCCTCCCCTTCATCGGGGCTCCCTCCCCCCTCCCCTTCATCGGGGCTCCCTTCTCCCCCCCTTCATCGGGGCTCCCTTCTCTCCCCCCCCTTCATCGGGGCTCCCTTCTCCCCCCCCCTTCATCGGGGCTCCCTTCTCCCCCCCCCTTCATCGGGGCTCCCTTCTCCCCCCCCCTTCATCGGGGCTCCCTTCTCCCCCCCCCTTCATCGGGGCTCCCTTCTCCCCCCCCCTTCATCGGGGCTCCCTTCTCCCCCCCCCTTCATCGGGGCTCCCTTCTCCCCCCCCCCTTCATCGGGGCTCCCTTCTCCCTCCACTTCATCGGGCCTCCCTTCTCCCTCCCCTTCATCGGGGCTCCCTTCTCCCCCCCCCTTCATCGGGCCTCCCTTCTCCCTCCCCTTCATCGGGGCTCCCTTCTCCCCCCCCCTTCATCGGGGCTCCCTTCTCCCCCCCCTTCATCGGGGCTCCCTTCTCCCTCCCCTTAATCGGGGCTCCCTTCTCTCCCCCCCCCTAATCGGGGCTCCCTTCTCTCCCCCCCCCTTAATCGGGGCTCCCTTCTCTCTCCCCCCCCTTAATCGGGGCTCCCTTCTCTCCCCCCCCCTTAATCGGGGGCTCCCTTCTCTCCCCCCCCCCTTAATCGGGGCTCCCTTCTCCCCCTCCCTTCATCAGGGCTCCCTTCTCCCCCCCCCTCCCTTCATCGGGGCTCCCTTCTCCCACCCCCCCCTTCATCGGGGCTCCCTTCTCCCACCCCCCCCTTCATCGGGGCTCCCTTCTCCCACCCCCCCCTTCATCGGGGCTCCCTTCTCCCACCCCCCCCTTCATCGGGGCTCCCTTCTCCCACCCCCCCTTCATCGGGGCTCCCTTCTCCCCCCCCTTCATCGGGGCTCCCTTCTCCCACCCCCCCCTTCATGGGGGCTCCCTTCTCCCCCCCCCCCCCCTTCATTGGGGGTCATTCACTGACTGGACAGACAGACTAGAGAGATCACAGGCTGCTGGTCCAGCTACAATAAAGATACTTTGTGAATTGAATCTTGTGTCGTGTAAATTTGTGCATAGCTCCAACTGTCGCTGATTTCGAGGGACTGTCCCTGATTTGGAGCAATGTCCCTCTGTCCCTCTTTCCTCCTCATGTGTCTCTCGTTTTGGTCTGATCTCTATAGTTGTATATAAAATGCACTTTTTATCTATCAAAAAATGTTTCCCAGTGCTAAACCTTTCATCCTAAATTTCCACATTTGTAAATTTAAAAAACAATATAAAGTAATAATAGTGGTAAAAAAAAAGCCCTTGTGGATTAATTAAGCTTTTGTTTGGTTCATTCTCCTTTAAGGGGTGTGGCAGGGGGCGTGTCCTATGCCTACATACGTTTGCTAGTAGGTGTCCCTCATCCCTCATCTCAAAATGTTTGGAGGTATGAAGTTGTGTATTTTCTAATTGTTCATATCATTGATCTCTGAAGACTTCCGTGAGAAGGGGAGATTGTCCCCCCTCAACCAATCCAGACCTGGCTAGAGTTTGGCTGTAGAGAAGTAGACGGGTCCTCTTGGCACATGGTGTTGCATAGGAGGAAGCCGGACTATGTGTGTTGCTGGGGAGGGGTTTCTGTTTTGGAGGGACAAGTTCTTTTTATGATTCTTGTTGGGGAAGGAGGTCTGTGTGTTGGGGGGGCAGGTCCTCTTTATGGCTCATTATTCGGGGGGGACAGGTCCTCTTTATGGCTCTTGTTAGTGGGGAGGGGGTCTGTGTGTTGGGGGGGAGGTCCTCTTTATGGCTCTTGTTGGGGGGGGGAGTGTGTTGGGGGGACAGGTCCTCTTTATGGCTCTTGTTGGGGGGGGTCTGTGTGTTGGGGGGGGGGGGGACAGGTCCTCTTTATGGCTCTTGTTGGGGGGGGTCTGTGTGTTGGGGGGAGGTCCTCTTTATTGCTCTTGGGGGGAGGGGGGTCTGTATGTTGGGAGGTCAGGTCCTCTTTATGATCCCTGTTGGAGAAGGTCTGTGTGTTGGGGGGGACAGGTCCTCTTTATGGCTCTTGTTGGGGGGGAGGGGGTCTGTGTGTTGGGGGAGGTCCTCTTTTTATGGCTCTTGGGGCGAGGGGGGTCTGTATGTTGGGAGGACAGTTGGTTTATGATCCCTGTTGGAGAAGGAGGTCTGTATGTTGGGAGGACAGGTCCTCTTTATGGCTCATTATTGGGGGGGAGGGGGGTCTGTGTGTTGGGGGAGGGGACACAGGTCCTCTTTATGTTCCTTGTTGGGGGGGAGGGGGTCTGTGTGTTGGGGGGAAGGTCCTCTTTATGGCTCTTGGGGGGAGGGGGGTCTGTATGTTGGGAGGACAGGTCCTCTTTATGTTCCTTGTTGGGGGGGAGGGGGTCTGTGTGTTGGGGGGAAGGTCCTCTTTATGGCTCTTGGGGGGAGGGGGGTCTGTATGTTGGGAGGACAGGTCCTCTTTATGTTCCTTGTTGGGGGGGAGGGGGTCTGTGTGTTGGGGGGAAGGTCCTCTTTATGGCTCTTGGTGGGAGGGGGGTCTGTATGTTGGGAGGACAGGTCCTCTTTATGATTTGCCCCAGAGCTCTCCGCACTGGTCTCTGTTCTCCCCTCCTATATTTGCCTTCCTTATCGCAGACAGACGGACGCAGAGATTTTATTGTGGGTTTTTTTTTTTTTTTTTTTTTTTTTAGACCTGAGGCCAGGTGTTCTTAAAGGGCCGGCTCACACCTTGGTGTTTAGATGGAAATGCATCAAAGATGCAGCAAGCGAGGCTTCTAAAATTCTCTCCCATCACTTAAAACATCATCTACCCCAATACTTGTCATCACCCCAACCCCCCATAAACCCCTTTCCTCCTCAACCCAGTGGTGTCACATGGGTTGGTGTCATCTGATGCAATAAAACATGGTGTCACCCCCCCCCCCCCCCCAATAATTTGTTTTCCAATATAACACTGCATGTAATGGCAATTTTAGTGAGATTAACAACTATCAAGCAACTAGCAGATCTGATTATCATATGAAAATAATAGAACTCAAAGTTTAACCATTTCAGGTCTGCCCCATAGCAGTTTTACTGCCCACCTGTAACTGTGGATCACTTTGGACTATGGGATAATCTGAAACTTTGGGATCACCTGAGACTAAAGAACCACGTGGAACTGTGGGATCACCTGGATCTATGAGGTCTCTGGAAACTGGGGCCACCTTGGACATTGGATCACTTGAGACAATGGGATCATCTGAAACTGTGGGATCTCCTGGATCTATGGGGGGGTTGGTTGGCATTGTTGGAGCACCAGGGACTATAGAACCACCTGGGACTGTGGGATCTCCTGGATCTATGGGGGGGTTGGTTGGCATTGTTCGATCACCGGAGACTATAGAACCACCTGGGACTGTGGGATCTCCAGGTACCATAAAGTCTCCTGGGACTACAGGGTCATCTGGGACTTTGGAGCCACTTAGGTCTATGGGGGTCTCCAGGGATGGTGGGGTCTTGGGCCAGGACAGATGTGGAAGGGGAGGGACTGGCTAGGATCAACCCAGACTCACTTGTAGGTCAGTCCTTCTCCGGTGTCTTGTGGAATACTGTCCCCCATCGGATAGTGTCCGCCCTGTATGGAGGACAAACGAGACGCCGAAAGTCTCTGAAGTTCAACAGCTGATCATCAGCTGTACACGGCGCCTGCGCTTTTATTCTCACCCTGTGTCCAGGTTCATTCCCTACTATCCAAGTGGACATAGAGGTAGAATAAATAGATGCCGAGCGCAGCGAGGCCGTGCCCGAAGTGTGGCGAGCGGCCCTCTTACAAAGCCATCACTGATAAGTGCCCAAGCGCTGTGTACAGCTGATGGTCAGCTGATCAACTTCGGACACTTTCGGCATCTCCATCTCCTCCGTACTGCGCAAGCGCTGCGCCTGCGCAGTACGGGGCAGACACTATCCGATAGGAGGACAGTTCTTTCAGAACACCGGCACCCAACAGCTACTGTGCACTGAGCTTGCCATCCGGGACGTAGATGGTCCCCTGCTGAAGAGGTAGTCGGCTATGATGCAAATGATGGAGGAAAAGCGGCGACTGGACACGAGGAGTTGCTCCCCCTCCCCCCGGCCCTTCCTGACAAGAGGCAGCTGGCCCAGCACTGCACTGATTTAAAGAGCCGACCTGCGCCACCCACCGGTGATTTCATCTCCCGCCGCTGCGGCTGCTACACGTGTCCGGAGCCGAGTGCGGGGGGCGGCGGAGTTCTCAAGCGGGAGCCGGGATGGGGTCATGGGGGGAGGGGAGACAGTCTTCCCCTCTTCCAGCACCCCGTCACAAATGGAGGTGACACCATTGCGGTTGGATATCACTTCCTACTTGATGGCGTCACCCGGGTGCGATCTGCACCCCCATTGCGACACCACTGCCCCAACATGACCATTGCACTCTATCCCCTAATATTAACGCTTTACCCGCCATCTGATCCTCAAAGCTGAACTCCGGGGATAATAAATCCATCGGTCATGTGCGTTTTTCTGTAACCTCGGTGATCTTTGTGTATTTCTCCCAGATCTGTGCAGTCATCCAGTGTGAGACTTCCTGTAATAAAGACCGCCCACTGCTGATCTCTATCCTTGTGCCGGTGGACTGGTCTTGTCTCCGCCCCCTCTTGTGGATTTTTTAGTGGGTGGAGCCTGCTAGGCCCCTCCCACAACTCTGCTCTCTGCACAGATAATATCTGGGTTTGTAAAGACATTTAGTGCACACAGAGTGGATTTATTACTTTGTGGTTATTGAGGAATCTATTTAAATGAGAGATTTTTGTGCCCAGAGTTCAGCTCCACCAACTAAACACTGAAATGATTTGATGTTATTTTCCCCCCCCCGACCTCTGACCCCTGAGCCTTACTGGTCTGTAACCTAAAAAGGTAAACTGGTACCTGATCCGCCATTGATGCTTTGTTGCAGATTTAGTGAGTGGTGATACTTTGTTGGCAGTGTTGTGGATTTAATGTATGTAATAATAATGCGGGAAGTCTCTCCAAGGACGGCACATATGATGGTAGACGGTTTTTCTGATCGCCGCCACCTGGCGGGGTGTGCCCCGGATGACGCACCACCTGCTGGTGAAGGAATGACGGGTTCTCTTTACAGCCAGCATGTCACATATCTCATGTTATTAGTGAAGGGTAATCGGGTGAGGTGTGTAAATCAGGAATTTAGGAAGGAATGTGAAGAATCTCCCTGTCATTACCGTCCTGATTTTCCTGTGTGGGGAGTCTGAGGAGGGTCATTATCCTCCAATCATCACTATAGGAGTGGAATATCTGGTGTGGGGGGGGGGGGGGTCCCTATAGGGGGTCATTATCCTCCAATCATCATTATAGGAGTGGAATATCTGGTGTGGGGGGGGGGGGTCCCTATAGGGGGTCATTATCCTCCAATCATCACTATAGGAGAGGAGTATCTGGTGTGATAGGGGTCCCTATAGGGGGTCATTATCCTCCAATCATCATTATAGGAGTGGAATATCTGGTGTGGGGGGGGGGGGGGGTCCCTATAGGGGGTCATTATCCTCCATTTCTCTCTATATGACTGGAATATCCATTGTGATGAAAAGAGGATAATGACCCCCTATAAGGACCCCCGTCACACATTCCACTCATATAGTGATGTCCTATAGGGGGTCATTGTACTTCTGCTATCACTGTACTGTATGGGTCATATATCAGGTATGATGAGGGTCCCTATAGAGGGGTCATTGCTCTCCTTCCATCTCTATATGAATTTAATATCCAGTGTGCTGGAGGTCCATATACAGTGAGGGGAAAAAAAGTATTTGATCACCTGCTGATTTGTCTACTGACAAAGAAACAGTTTATAATTTTATTGGTCGGTTTATTATAACAGTGTGCAGTGGCGGGGTTAGCCGGGACGGAAGCAGGTGGGCAGCGTGTCCGGAGCCTTTCTTTCTCCTCCTGTGGTGTGGATCATGGCACCTTCTGCTGTGCATCCCCCTCCCCCCCTCTTCCTAGGCGTTCAACAGGATCGCTTGACCTTTCAGCCAATCGGGACACTGGTATTAGACCCGCTCTTCCTGATTGGCGGAGAGGTGATTCAGTGTTAGAAAAGTGAATATTCATTTGCTTTTCTAACACACCTGGGTGGGCTCGGAGTGCAATGCTCTGCACTCTGAGTCCGCCCTACTTTGAAGCCTCTGGCTCCAATCGGGTGCTTCACACCCCCCCCCCCCACATCGGCCGTGGATAAGCTATCCATTAACCATATAGGGGGTGGCGTGGATAGAGGGGGCGGTGCCCGTGTGCCCTTCATGAACGGGTCGCCCCCTGACAGTAAGCCAAAATAACAAAAATATCCAGAGAAACGCATTTCAAAAAAGTTGTTCTAAATTGATTTGCATTTTAATGAGTGAAATAAGGATTTGATCCCCGATCAATCAGCAAGATTTCTGGCTCCCAGGTGTCCTCTCTACAGGTAAAAGCTGAGATTAGGAGCACTCTTCTCTCTCTCTCTCTCTTAAAGGGAGTGCTCCTAATCTCAGCTTGTTACCTGTATAAAAGACACCTGTCCACAGAAGTGATCAATCAGATTCCAATCTCTCCACCATGACCAAGACCAAAGAGCTGTCCAAGGATGTTGGGGACAAGATTGTAGACCTACACAAGGCTGGAATGGGCTACAAGACCATCGCCCTGCTTAGCTTAGTATCGTCTGCAAATACAGAGATTGAACTGTTTATCCCATCCTCCAGGTCGTTTATGAACAAATTAAATAGGATTGGTCCCAGCACAGAACCCTGGGGAACCCCACTACCCACCCCTGACCATTCTGAGTACTCCCCATTTATCACCACCCTCTGAACTCGCCCTTGTAGCCAGTTTTCAATCCATGTACTCACCCTATGGTCCATGCCAACGCACCTTATTTTGTACAGTAAACGTTTATGGGGAACTGTGTCAAATGCTTTTGTAAAATCCAGATACACCACGTCTACGGGCCTTCCTTTATCTAGATGGCAACTCACCTCCTCATAGAAGGTTAATAGATTGGTTTGGCAAGAACGATTCGTCATGAATCCATGCTGATTACTGCTAATGATATCGTTCTTATTACTAAAAACTTGTATATAGTCCCTTATCATCCCCTCCAAGAGTTTACATACTATTGATGTTAGACTAACTGGTTTGTAATTCCCAGGGATGTATTTTGTATTTAAATATTGGTGCTACATTGGCTTTTCTCCAATCAGCTGGTACCATTCCAGTCAGTAGACTGTTAGTAAAATTTAGGAACGATGGTCTGGCAATTACCTGACTGAGTTCCCTAAGTACCCTCGGGTGCAAGCCGCCTGGTCCCGGTGACTTCTTTGTGTTAAGTTTTTCAAGTCTGTTTCTGATTTTTATCCTCTGTTAACCATGGAGGTGCTTCCTGTGTTGTGTCATGAGGATAAACATTGCTGTTTTGAATACTGAAGCCCCCCGATTCACTCGTGAAGACTGAGGAGAAGAATAAATTCAATACCTTCGCCATCTCCCCATCCTTTGTAACCAGAATCTCTTCATCATTCTTTATGGAGCCAATATGGTCTGTCCTCCCTCTTTTACTATTTATATACTTAAAAGAATTTCTTGGTATTTTTCTTGCTCTCCTCCACTATGTGCCTTTCGTGTTCTATCTCAGCCACCCTGATTACACCCTTACATTTCTTATTATTCTTTTGTACAGTTGGAATGCTGATGATGTTCCCTCAGCCTTGTACACTTTGAAGGCCTTCTGCTTTTGCTTTTATATGAATTTTTACGTTGGCGTTAAGCCACCCAGGACTTGGCTCTCTTAAATTTATTACCCTTTGGGATGCATTGGCTAATGCCCTTATCTTATATGCTCCTAAAGCACACCCATTTTGCTCCGTGTTCTTTGTTCCTAAGATTTTTTTTATCCCATTTAGTATCTTCTAGCAACGAGTGTAGTTTCTGGAAGTTGGCTCTTTTTTTGAAATTCCGTGTCTTTGTATTTCCCTTTTTATGCTTCCTTTTTGTGTGATTTATCCACATGGCCGAGGCAACAAAGGAGGGACCCAAGAAGAAGCGCATTAAGGTCCTGGAATGGCCTAGCCAGTCTCCAGACCTTAATCCCATAGAAAATATGTGGAGGGAGCTGAAGGTTCGAGTTACCAAATGTCAGCCTGGATACCTTAATGACTTGGAGGGGATCTGCAAAGAAGTGACAAGCCACAGAGCACATCCAATAAATGGTTTCCACTATGGCATGGTCATGTGACCAATCAGAGTATATGTAATAAGTGGATTCCACCATGGCATGGTCAGGTGACCAACAACAGAGCATGTTTAGTTAAACGGATTCTGCCATGGAGCAGTCATGTGACCAGGCACAGAGCACGTGCAGTAATTTGTTTCTTCTATGACTGTTTGGTGTTATGGCCTCATATATCTGGAATGTTGTTTTATGACATTACACCAATTATATAAATCCAGTATATGGCTCTTTATGGCATTGCTTGCAATTTCCCTGATCAGAGTTCACTGCTGGATTTGGGGGGCTCCACCCATAATAGACCCGACCGCCATCAATCATTGACGGCATTCTGCCCCTGGATTCGGGGCTCCACCCATAATAGACCCGGCCGCCATCAGTCATTGTAAATTATACCCCTGGATTTGGGGGGGGAGGCTCCACCCATAATAGACCCGGCCCCCATCAATAATTGTGGGCATTCTGCCCCTGGATTTGGGGGCTCCACCTTTAATAGACCCAGCCGCCATCAATCATTGTCACTTGTACCCTTAGATTTTGGGGGGGGGGAGGCTCCACCCATAATAGACCCGGCCGCCATCAATCCTTGTCTCTGCAGCCGTCCTCCACCATTATCGGAGAATGTTTAGAGAATTCATGAAATAAGAGTCAGATCATTTGTTACTTTGTATTTAGAAATGTTCCCATTGGTGGTCAGGAGTCGCAGTGATCGGGGAGAGAATGGGGGAAGATGGTCATGTGATCTGTGAGCTTCTGTCATTGGCTGAATCCTCTGTACCTCTGGGGTGACCATACAAGCTGCAATAAACATCAGCCATGCAGCGGATGCCTTGCCTGCGGTGATTGGTGGTGATCCCCTCAGAAAGGTGTTGATGCCTCCATGCTGAGCCCAGAGATCTCTGGGAATTATTTTTGCTGATAAAGGATTATTTCCTGTAGGGAATAATTTGCTGGATCAGCAGTTTTTAGTCTGTTATTCGCCATCTTATCTGATCTTCTAAGGAACCAAAATCCACAAAATCTCCATAAGAACTGCCTGTGAATGGCGAAATGTTCTATTTTATGGAAAGTCGCAGTGTGCAGAATCTGAGCGGAAAATATTTGTGACAATCTGAGAAAGGTGTGGGGCCCATTCTCATTAATGTACATGTACTGAGCCATAGCAGTCCATGCAGCTCCTACGGGGCCCGGGGGTGGGAGGGGGCCCCATTAGGGAGGCTGTTGAGGTTTTATAATAGCGAGGATGACCCAAAACCTGCACTGTGTCTTTTAAGGAGAGCCCTGCCTGTGCTTTACTGTTATCGGATACATTGTTCCCAGTGTGTTTATGTGGACTACTGCCCCTCCCCCCCATGTTATGGCGATGGGAAGTAGAGGAGGTGTTCTGTAGACCTAACACACCTCCTGTGCTTGGATGATAAGGCTTTGCCTTCATAGATACAGTACAAAGGAGTTAATTGTCACAGTAACAAGTGGAGGGATTGTCTAGTGACATTGATGGATTACGTGTCTGTCTGTGTGTACATTGAGGATCTCTGTGTACAGCCTTGTACTGCGCCACCCTCACTGTGTGCAATACTGTGTGTACAGTGAGGATCTGTGTACAGTCTTGTACTGCGCCACCCTCACTGTGTGCGATACATGGGAGTCATCTGTGTGTACATTGAGGATCTCTGTGTACAGCCTTGTACTGCGCCACCCTCACTGTGTGCGATACATGGGAGCCATCTGTGTGTACAGTGAGGATCTGTGTACAGTCTTGTACTGCGCCACCCTCACTGTGTGCGATACATGGGAGCCATCTGTGTCTACAGTGAGGATTTTGGTCTGTGCACAGTCTTGTACTGCGGCACCCTCGCTGTGTGCGATACATGGGAGCCATCTGTGTGTACAGTGAGGATTTTGGTCTGTGCACAGTCTTGTACTGCGGCACCCTCGCTGTGTGCGATACATGGGAGCCATCTGTGTGTACATTGAGGATCTCTGTGTACAGCCTTGTACTGCGCCACCCTCACTGTGTGCGATACATGGGAGCCATCTGTGTGTACAGTGAGGATTTTGGTCTGTGCACAGTCTTGTACTGCGGCACCCTCGCTGTGTGCGATACATGGGAGCTGTCTGCGATCTGATGTCTGATTCGTCTGTGAGGAAGGCGGAGCCTCCGTACTGGAATATCTGGATGGATCTGGATATTTTTGGCTTCGTCTGATTATTGAGATCAAATAAATGTCATCTTGGGAGGTTCCCGGCGTCTACACTGAATACACAACTTATTACATGTTTGATATTTGCCTCTTGTGTGTTAATCCGATCCTCCTGCATGTGAGGAGGCAGGGGATTCTAAGACCTCTGGAAATGTATTATCTCAGACACAAAGTTCAGAGATCCATCCTCTGTGTTATCTGTGGGGTCTGCGTCTGGCACTAAATATACACTATATTCAAAGCAAGGTCCATAAAGACATGGATGAGCGAGTTTGGGGTGGAGGAACTTGACTGGCCTGCACAGAGTCCTGACCTCAACCTGATAGAACACCTTTGGGATGAATTAGAGTGGAGACTGCGAGCCAGGCCTTCTCATCCAACATCAGTGCCTGACCTCACAAATGCTCTTCTGGAAGAATGGTCAAACATTCCCATAGACACACTCCTAAACCTTGTGGACGGCCTTCCCAGAAGAGGTGAAGCTGTTATAGCTGCAAAGGGGAGGAGCTACGGACTAAGACTGGGATGTCATTAAAGTTCATGTGTGTGTAAAGGCTGGCGTCCCAGTACTTTTGACAATAGTGTATTTTTGACCAGTAGAAAAATTTATAATTCTTCCTATAGCACTGAGCACACAAAAACGAGCCATGACACACAATGTAGTCCTTTCCCTGGGGAACGCTCTGATGGAGATTCATGTTCAGGCGATAATGCAGATCTCAGATAAAAAGTAACAATCTGAGGATAATTTGTTACAATGAAAACCAGAAGATTCCACAGAATAAAATCATTTCTCTGTTTCTGTGTTTTTATTTTTTGTTTTGACTACAAAGAAAAACAATCAGAGAATTTGTTACATTGTAAAATCCGGTTTTATTTCACTTTATGATTTTATAATGTAACAAATTCTCTGATATGTTAATTATTTCAGGGAATTCCTTTCTATCCGGGAATTAGTTACCTTATAAAACGCACAAAGTCATTACATGTTATAAAAATATAAAGTAATTCCATGAAATAAAATTCTACATTCATGGAATATAATTGTCATAAAACACGAAGTCATCCGAGTTTCACTTTTACAACAAATCTGCATCAACAGCAACTGAGAGTTGAATATATTCCCTGATCGCCGGTATGTGGCCCCTGGGCTCCCAGTACTCGCTGGTATGTGGCCCCTGGGCCCCCAGTACTCGCTGGTATGTGGCCCCTGGGCCCCCAGTACCCGCCGGTATGTGGCCCCCGGGCCCCCAGTACTCGCCGGTATGTGGCCCTTGGGCCCCTAGTACTCGCCGGTATGTGGCCCTTGGGCCCCCAGTACTCGCCGGTATGTGGCCCCCGGGCCCCCAGTACTCGCCGGTATGTGGCCCCCGGGCCCCCAGTACTCGCTGGTATGTGGCCCCCCAGTACTCGCCGGTATGTGGCCCCCGGGCCCCCAGTACTCGCCGGTATGTGGCCCCCGGGCCCCCAGTACTCGCCGGTATGTGGCCCCTGGGCCCCCAGTACTCGCAGGTATGTGGCCCCTGGGCCCCTAGTACTCGCCGGTATGTGGCCCCTGGGCCCCCAGTACTCGCCGGTATGTGGCCCCTGGGCCCCCAATACTCTGCATGTGCCCACCATGTCTTGGGTTGGACCAGCCACATGGTGTGTTGGTAGAGCCTGACCAGTTGGCCATTTGGGTCAGAATTGAAGGACAGGATATTTGGGGGGGGGGGTAGAGAAAATTGAGGGGGGGGGGGGGTTTGGCTCATGGAGGTTCAGGTAGGACCATCAGAAACTCTTATCGGTGTAATATGAAGGATGGTGCCGCTCTCCTGAGGTTTGGTCCCACCACCATGTTCTGCTGTGATCTATGGATGGGTTCAGAAATTGGGTCCATGGTTCCCAGTGGTGTAAGAATTTTATTGTCCTTATCAGAGAAGATGCTTAAAGCAAAACTCCATGACCATTTTTTTTTTTTTTTGTCCCATGCAGTGGGGCTGTGCCCGGGTTATCGGCTTGTCTTGTCTAGGGGCGCAAGGAACCGATCCGATCCTTTGATCATCTGGAAAGCCGTGCTCCCCCGTGTCCAGTGGTGGACTGTTCTTGCTGTCCTCACGTCCTGAGCTGGTCTATGGGCATGATGACACCAGGAACAGTCCATTCACAACACCGCTGGGGGGTGCCAGTCTTGTGCTTGGGGAATCTACGGATTAGGGAAGTCTCCTCTCTGCAATCCCCTAGACAAAAAGAGCAGCTAACCCATGCCATGTGGGCACAGCCTTAAAAAACATTTTTGCTCGCAGTTCTTCTTTTAAAGTAGAACTGCAGGAAAATCTTTATTTTCGTTTTGGATTGAGTAAGGGAGGGTTCTAGCCCCTGTCATCTGTGTCCCATTGCAGAGATTTCCCTTCACTTCCTGTCCCATAGTCAAACAGGAAGTGAGAGGAAATCCCTAAAAATTAGGGCAATTCCTCGGAGACCCCCCCAGGTCACCAGAACTAGTGTCCCCATTGGAAGAGTTTTCCTCTATTACTTTTCTGGGGACAGCCCAAAATGTTAAAATCTTTTTTACTTTTAGTGATAATAATAAACTGGACAAATATAGAGAGGGTGAATCTCACTAACGGGGGCTCAGACCGCAATAAAAACTGGCAGATGTTCTAACACACCCCCAATCTATCCAAAATGGGGAAAAAATCGTTTTGCCTTTAGGGTCCTCTCTCTCTCTCTCTCTCACTGCTCTGTCGCAAAATCGCAGCTCTGCTGTTTCAGATGCTTCTGCTTTGTGTTTTTGGGTTGCCTGCAACTGTGAAAAATGGACTCAAAAAACGTGCGTATTTTATCGTGATTTCTATTCATTTCAATAGGAAGCTGCGTTTTTGGTGCGGTTTTCAAAATCTCAGCAAAGATGCAGCACACGGGACTTTTCAAAACGCACTGCAGTGGTGTGAAAATCCCATAGGATTCAAAGGGAAACCTTTTTCTTGCAAGGAGAAAAACGCAGGAAAAATGTATCGGTATGAAAGGGCCCTTAGTAATACAGTAAAACCTCAGATTGCGAGTAACGCGGTTTACAAGTGTTTCGCAAAACAAGCTGCATTTTTTTTTTTTTAATTCTGATTTTGCGAGCGTTGTTTCGCAGGACAAGTAGGATTCGATTCAAGCCTCTGGGGTGTGCAGTACCGCATGTGGCCAGAGGTGCAGGAGCCGCTCTGAGACACTCGAAAACACTCCATTCCCAAGCGTCTCCGGCGCCCCCCCGCACCTCTGGCCACATGCAGTACTGCACACACTACCAGTGACACTGGAACAAATTATCTGAGATTCCATTGATTCCTATGGGGGAAACTCGCTTTGATATACAAGTGCTTTGGATTCCAAGCATGCATTTGGAACGGATTCTGCTCGTAATTCAAGGTGCTACTGTACTTTAAAATTTAGTTTGCAATGTTACCTCTTCAGTGACCTTCTGGAGATGCCGTGAATTGTTTTTTTTTTTTTTTTTTTTCCAGTTTTTAGTAGTTGGAGATTTGTCAGCCAGTAATTTATGATGGGTTGGGGGGTTGGGGGGGGGGGGTGGCAGAGAAGATCAAATATAAGCCATTCCAACTTCAGCTTTCCAGTAACACTAAACTCTGATATAAAATCCCAGTATGTGTTCCTAACTAAGAAAAGTCCTTTCTATTACTTCTATCCATTCCCAGCTTCCTCCACATGTTTTTTCTTTTTTTTTTTCTGCTGTCCTCTGACTTCCTGATGGAGGGTGGATACGTTTGTTCTCCATGGTCCCCCTTTATGTAGGAATGTATTTGGCCTCTCTTGCTCGCTATGGAATAGTGTCTATGGACTATGTATGGACTATGTACCATGGATTATGTATGGACCAGGTATGGACTATGTATGGACTATGTACCATGGATTATGTATGGGCCATGTGTGGGCCATGTATGGACCATGTATGGACTATGTATGGACTATGTACCATGGACTATGTATGGACTATGTATGGACTATGTACCATGGACTATGTATGGACTATGTATGGACTATGTACCATGGATTATGTATGGGCCATGTATGGACCATGTATGGACCATGTACCATGGACCATGTATGGACTATGTATGGACTATGTATGGACTATGTATGGACTATGTACCATGGACTATGTATGGACCATGTATGGACCATGTTCCATGGACTGTGGCTTATTATGTACTATTATGGGATGTGTAGAGCAGTGTACAGACCCTCATCTAAGGTTCACTGCTCATTCCAAACAATGGGAAGTGAGGAGGAAACAGAAGCAGTTTCGGGAGCCACTGAGAATGTTAGAAGAAGTAACCATTTCATGAAAATAAATTCCAGGCCATTATGCAGTGAATGTTGGGATTAGTTTTTGGAGAATTGGGAGATTTAATGTCACATTAATTGGGTCTGTAATAGAATGTTTTGCAGATTTTGTGAAAGTGAAACTGTAAAAAAAAAAAAAATTGGGAGCCGCCACTATAATTATTATAATTATCTGAGGACGTTTATGAAATGTTTGGCCTTCGTTTCATTGGACGCAGGCCTCCTTCCAGCGCCGGTTATAACATGGCGGTGATTTCCGGAGGGACGTTGACAGACACGTTATTATCGCCGTCATCAGATTAATCTCCCTGGGGTGGAATCTGCCCCATTATAATCATCGGCTCAGATCACAGCGGAGTTATTCGGATAATTGGGTGATAATGGAGTCCAGATATGACGGGCGGGTTACTCACCGCTGAGCCACTTCATCAGGAGAAACTTTATATCTCCCTCCATGTGACTCCGCCATTATTTCATTATGCAAATGAGCCAAAAATAGGATCCCATCATGTGAATCGCTGGACTAACCTGTCATCCCAACTTGGAGTAAATCTTCTGGATTAAATGTCACAAACCTCGCCCACAGAGCTGACAATTCTTTTATCTGATTGCCTCCATGATGTTCTGTCTGTACAACAAAGTTGATTGTCAGCTGGGATTGTGTTCAGGTTTTTATCACTGGCGAGTCTTCCATGGATGGGTTTCCTTTCTTTGTTCTTAGATGGATTGACTCCCAACTGTCACCAATGTTCACTTCTGATAGTTGGGGAAATGTATTATTGGCAACATCTGGAAATCTGAAGCAGATGAGAAGCAGAAGGCGGCTGAGACCCTCCAATGGGGGAAGATTTCTCCTCCAGAATATCTGATTGGAGGGACGACACAGGATTGGTCTTTACCTTCTCCCACTTTACTACATTCCAATCCTTTGTTCTCTCTATCAAATTGTCTTCTCTGGAATGTTCTGGATTTTATTTTAATTTAGGTATTTATATATTGCTGACAATTTACACACTGTACATTCACATCAGTCCCTGACCTCAGGAACTTACAATCTAAGGTCTCTATCCCGCATTCATACATATGCTTTCAGCGCCAACTTACACAGGAACAAAGGAACCTACCTGCATGTCTTTGTAGTGTGGGAGGAAAGCGGATTACCCAGAGAAAACCCACGCATGCACAGGGAGAACATGCAAACTCCAGGCAGGCAGCATTTAGGCTGGGATTCACACCGGGAACCTCGTTGGTGCAAAGCAGAACTATTTTATTTTGGTAGCTGCCATTTACTTCCATTTTAAGGGAATAGTTGCTTTCAGGACCCCATGAGGTTATTGGGGGGGGGGGGGGGATGTGTTATGCCAAGGGGGGCTGGCAGGGGGTGTGAGCGGTTCAAAGTCCGCCGTCTTTCAAAGCCCAGTCCTCTCCCCAGCTCCCCTTTGGCCCCTATGGTGTAGGGAATGGGTAGTGAGTGCTGGGCTCCCTGGAGTAGGAAATGGGCAGCGGGTGCTGGGCTCCCTGGAGTAGGGAATGGGCAGTGGGTGCTGGGCTCCCTGGAGTAGGGAATGGGCAGCGGGTGCTGGGCTCCCTGGAGTAGGGAATGGGCAGTGGGTGCTGGGCTCCCTGGAGTAGGGAATGGGTAGCGGGTGCTGGGCTCCCTGGGGTAGGGAATGGGCAGCCGGTGGGGGGCTCCCTGGGGTAGGGAATGGGCAGCCGGTGGGGGGCTCCCTGGGGTAGGGAATGGGCAGTCGGTGGGGGGCTCCCTGGGGTAGGGAATGGGCAGCGGTGGGGGGCTCCCTGGAGTAGGGAATGGGCAGCGAGTGCTGGGGTAGGGAATGGGCAGCAGGTGCTGGGCTCCCTGGAGTAGGGAATGGGCAGCGAGTGCTGGGGTAGGGAATGGGCAGCAGGTGCTGGGCTCCCTGGAGTAGGGAATGGGCAGCAGGTGCTGGGGTAGGGAATGGGCAGCAGGTGCTGGGGTAGGGAATGGGCAGTCGGTGGTGGGCTTCCTGGGGTAGGGAATGGGCAGCGGTGGGGGGCTCCCTGGGGTAGGGAATGGGCAGTCGGTGGGGGGCTCCCTGGGGTAGGGAATGGGCAGTCGGTGGGGGGCTCCCTGGGGTAGGGAATGGGCAGCGGGTGGGGGGGCTCCCTGGGGTAGGGAATGGGCAGTCGGGGGGGGGGCTCCCTGGGGTAGGGAATGGGCAGTCGGTGGGGGGCTCCCTGGGGTAGGGAATGGGCAGTCGGTGGGGGGCTCCCTGGGGTAGGGAATGGGCAGCGGGTGGGGGGGCTCCCTGGGGTAGGGAATGGGCAGTCGGTGGGGGGCTCCCTGGGGTAGGGAATGGGCAGCGGGTGGGGGGCTCCCTGGGGTAGGGAATGGGCAGCGGGTGGGGGGGCTCCCTGGAGTAGGGAATGGGCAGCGGTGGGGGGGCTCCCTGGGGTAGGTAACAGATGCTGGTGATGGGAGCAGTCATTTTTTCGGCATGGAGATCAGCGGCTCGCTGTAAACATTGGTGTGTTTGTTGGTTATATTTACAAATATTTACAATGGCCGCACACTGATCTAAATACACATAAACCGATCCCGATCGAGCCCCGCCTCTGATTTCACATAGACGCCCTGATTGGCTGAGAGCTGATCAGCCACAGAAATTCACATTTCCAATGTTCACAGACCTCGGCTCCAGCAGACCCAACCCCCGGCTCCGTGGACTACAGAGCTCCTTCTGGGGGCTTTTAAATGAACTCGTCCGGCTACTTGGTGCATCCGGAGACAGAGGGTGACAACGCTCACTGTACTGTGTCTATGGAGGAGCAGTGTTGTCACTCTAGGCTGCTCTGCTAGAGCTACAAATCCCTCCCATTTTCCTCTACTCCATAACACATAGGGAGGTGTTGTGTAGTTCACAGAAGATTACTGGAAAAGCTGATAACATGGTTTGAAATTCAGTTCAGTGTACAGGAAGGGACAGGGACATTCTGGCTGGATCAATAAGTATTTTTGGACCAGCCTTATAAAAGAAATGTAATGCAGCCACCACATTGAAGGGCCGGCCACCTCAATACATGGTATTCATGGACTTTAATTATAACGATCGCAAATGAGGAATTCGATCTCGTGGAATGTTTGATCAGCACAAATACTAAACCTGAAACATTGTTACATGTTAGTGAAGCAGAGAGAAGATTTATAAGATGACGCATTATGATGGAGTTTTCGGGTCCCCCCCTAGGCTTCTATTGGGGGAGGGGGGGGGATACCCCTATGGGGGAGGGGAGGGGGGGATAACCCTATGGGGGAGGGGAGGGGGGGATAACCCTATGGGGGAGGGGAAGGGAAGGGGTAGGGATAACCCTATGGGGGAGGGGGGGAGGGATAACCCTATGGGGGAGGGGAGGGGGGGGGGATAACCCTATGGGGGAGGGGGAGATAACCCTATGGGGGAGGGGAGGGGGGGATAACTATAAGGGAGGAAAGCTTTCAGATCTGGAATTTCTAGAAATGTCACTCAGTCTGAACTCCATCAGGGATTAGTGAGGAGGATGAAATCCCTGCAGCAAAAATACCTGTGAAGGTGATCAGAACACTAAATAGTGATTGGTTGTTTGTCCAGAGCTGCTTGGCTTCTATGGGGCCCCGGGGGGGTGGAAGGGGCCCCATTAAGGGGGCTTCTGTGGCGCATTAAATATAGAAAATCTGTGTACATGAGAAGATCCGACATATCCAGCAATGGATTATTATGATGATCTGTCATTAGAGATTTTATTTTCACAGTTCTGTAGTACTTTTGTCTCATGTTTCTAACCTAAGACCCCTTTCACACTGGAGCGTTTTTCAAGCATTTTTCAGGCGCTTTAGCATTAAAAAAAGCGCCTGAAAGAAGCCTCGTCTGCAATCCCAATGTGAAAGCCCGAGTGCTCTCACACGGGGGCGCTGCGCTGGCAGGGCGTCAAAAAAAGTCCTGCAAGCAGCTTCTTTGCAGCGCTTTCATTTTTTTGCCACCGGGCTGGGTGCGCCGATGGCCCGAGCCCTTTCACACTGCCAGCGCCCGAAAAACGCCCCAGTGTGAAAAGGGTCTTAATCAGCGCTTTACCAGCGTTTATCGGGCGCTGGCAGTGTGAAAGGGCTCGGGCCATCGGCGCACCCAGCCCGGTGGCAAAAAAATGAAAGCGCTGCAAAGAAGCTGCTTGCAGGACTTTTTTTGACGCCCTGCCAGCGCAGCGCCCCTGTGTGAGAGCACTCGGGCTTTCACATTGGGATTGCAGATGAGGCTTCTTTCAGGCGCTTTACAGGCGCTTTTTTATAACGCTAAAGCGCCTGAAAAACGCCCCAGTGTGAAAGGGGTCTTAGTGATGAGGTCTGACCTCCCCCTCCCCCTCCTCCTGCCTCCATGGCTGATCCAACAACAACAGCTTTGAAGGTGACGGCTGATTGAGAACTGCAGCTTGTCTTGGCTCTGAGGTCTTTCCTGAGACAGGCGGCGGCGGGAGGTATGCAGAGACACATCTCACACCTTCTGCATTCCTCTTGCTGTTGCTTCCCTCAGAGCCGAGACCACCTGCAGCTATCAATCGGCCATCTCCTTCATTGCTGTTGTCAGATCGAGGAGGAGAGGAGGAAGGGGGGGGGGGCGGGGCAGGCTGGACCTCATAACTAGGGTTAGGAAACGGAGAGTTGGGTCAGAGTACTACATGTATTTTGCTCCATAGGGGGCAGAAGTGTGAAATAAAAGTTCTGATGATAGATCTACTTTATGGATTGCCAGCATTGCTCCTGACCCTGTGCCCTCTGTACCCCCTGTGCCCCCTGTACTCTCTGTGCCCCCTGTACCCTCTATACTCTCTGTACCCTCTGTACCCCCTGTACTCTCTGTGCCCTCTGTACCCCCTGTACTCTCTGTGCCCCCTGTATCCTCTGTGCCCTCTGTACCCCCTGTACTCTCTGTGCCCTCTGTACCCTCTGTACTCTCTGTACCCTCTGTGCCCCCTGTATCCTCTGTGCCCTCTGTACCCCCTGTACTCTCTGTGCCCCCTGTATCCTCTGTGCCCTCTGTACCCCCTGTACTCTCTGTGCCCCCTGTATCCTCTGTACCCTCTGTACTCTCTGTACCCTCTGTGCCCCCTGTATCCTCTGTGCCCTCTGTACCCCCTGTACTCTCTGTGCCCCCTGTATCCTCTGTGCCCTCTGTACCCCCTGTACTCTCTGTGCCCCCTGTATCCTCTGTACCCTCTGTACTCTCTGTACCCTCTGTGCCCCCTGTATCCTCTGTGCCCTCTGTACCCCCTGTACTCTCTGTACCCCCTGTACCCCCTGTGATACTTCCAACTAAATGTGTACAAGTAGAGATTTCAGAACGGTTGTCTCTAATCCCAGATCCCCATTTTGCAAGCTGTGCAGGAAGGAGACTTTGTTAGCCGTGTAGATTTATTGCCCTCAGAGCTTCTGGTCATCCCGGCCAGCACTGAAATGCTCCCTGTATTCCCACCTTTGTATGCCTTGTGCACCCCCTGCTATTGTCCCCCCAACATAATCCACTCCCAGTGCTCTGTTAGCATGCTGTTTATACATGTATTACACTGTGATTAGTCCTCCTGCCACTAGGTGGTGGTAGTCTTAGTGATTGTAAAAATTAGTTTAAAAAACAAACAAACATGTCATACTTACCTCCTCTGTGTAAGGGTTGTGCACAGAGTGGCCCCGATCCTCCTCTTCTGGGGTGCCCAGGTGGTGCTCCTGGCTCCTCCCCTTCCAGTGCCCCCACGGAGAGCCACATTCCAAGGGGGAACTCATGCAGGCGCGCTCCCGAGTACTGCTGCTACATCCATTGACACAGACAGCAGGACCCGCCCCCCCGGCTTCGGTGTCACTGGATTTGATTGATGGCTCCCGCTGCTATCAATCTATCCAATGAGGACCCGAGACGACTGGAGCTGCTGGGCTCATCCTCGAAGCTGGAACAATCGGGTTCAGGTAAGTAAAAGGGGGGGGGGGGGGGGGCTCTGGGGGTCAGCTGCTGCACAAAAGGTTTTTCACCTTAATGCATAGAATTCAAACCTGGAGACTTTACAACTCCTTTAATGCTTGTTTTCTTGTGGAATGACATAGTTATGATGTCATTTCCTGTGATTTTCTAATAAAACAAGAAGGGCTCAGTCATGGGTCCAGCAGCACCATCAGGACTGGTAGGAGTCATATCTGCAGATTTCCAGCAGGGTCCCCCTTTTATAGGCCAGAAATGGCGATCACAGGATTGTACAATGATCGTCGTATGGACCGTATGTATAGAGGAATGAAATAAATGTATCAGTATCCTGAGAGCGTGAAGATCTCATGCCGAATACGACTTCCTGTATATAGCTATGTCTACGTATTGTATATAGTGAGGTGTATAGATGAGCCGTATACTGTCTGCGTAGTATAGCGGTGATGCATATACAGTGAGAGAAAAAAGTATTTGATCGGCTGATGATTTTGTACGTTCGCCCACTAACGATCAGTCTATAATTTTATTGGTTGCTTTATTTTAACAGTGAGAGACAAAATAACAACAAAAATATACAGAAAAACGCATTTCAAAAAATATATCGATTGAATTACATTTTAATGAGTGAAATAAGTATTTGACCCCTTCACAAAACATGAATAGTAGTTGGTGGCAAAACCCTTGTTGGCGATCACAGAGGTCAGACGTTTCTTGGAGTTGGCCTCCAGGTTTGCTCACATCTCAGGAGGGATTTTGTCCTCTTTGCAGATCCTCTTCAAGTCATGAAGGTTTCCAGGCTGACATTTGGTAACTCCAAAACCTTCAGCTCCCTCCACATATTTTCTATGGGATTAAGGTCTGGAGACTGGCTAGGCCACTCCAGGACCTTAATGTGCTTCTTCTTGAGCCACTCCTTTGTTGCCTTGGCCGTGTGTTTTGGGTCATTGTCATGCTGGAAGACTCATCCATGACCCATTTTCAATGCCCTGGCTGAGGGAAGGAGGTTCTCATCCAAGATTTGACGGTATATGGGCCCGCCCATCGTCCCTTTGTTGCGGTGAAGTTTTCCTGTCCCCTTAGCAGAAAAACTCCCCCAAAGCATAATGTTTCCCCCTCCATTTATGACGGTGGGGGATGGTATTCTTGGGGTCATAGGACCTCCATGTATGACGGTGGGGGGATGGTGTTCTTGAGGTCATAGGACCTCCATGTATGATGGTGGGGGGATGGTGTTCTTGGGGTCATAGGACCTCCATGTATGACGGTGGGGGATGGTGTTCTTGGGGTCATAGGACCTCCATGTATGACGGTGGGGGATGGTGTTCTTGGGGTCATAGGACCTCCATGTATGATGGTGGGGGATGGAGTTCTTGGGGTCATAGGACCTCCATGTATGATGGTGGGGGATGGTGTTCTTGGGGTCATAGGTCCTCCATGTATGACGGTGGGGGATGGTGTTCTTGGGGTCATAGGACCTCCATGTATGATGGTGGGGGATGGTGTTCTTGCGGTCATAGGACCTCCATGTATGACGGTGGGGGATGGTGTTCTTGGGGTCATAGGACCTCCATGTATGATGGTGGGGGGTGGTGTTCTTGGGGTCATAGGACCTCCATGTATGACAGTGGGGGATGGTGTTCTTGGGGTCATAGGACCTCCATGTATGATGGTGGGGGGTGGTGTTCTTGGGGTCATAGGCAGCATTCCTCCTCCTCCTCCAAACATGACGAGTTGAGTTGATGCCAAAGATCTCGATTTTGGTCTCCTCTGACCACAACACTTTCCCCCAGTTCTCCTCGGAATCATTCGATGTTCATTAGTAATCTTCAGACGGACCTGTACATGTGATTTCCTGAGCAGGGGGGACCTTGCAGGGGCTGCAGGATTTCAGTCCTTCACGGTGTAGGGTGTTACCGATTGTTTTCTTGGTGACTCTGGTCCCAGCTGAGATCATTGACAAGATTCTCCCGTGTAGTTCTGGGCTGATTCCTCACCGTTCTCATGATCATTGACACTCCACGAGGTGAGACCTTGTATGGAGCCCCAGACCGAGGGAGATCGATCGTTATTTTGTGTTTCTTCCATTTGTGAATAATCCCACCAACTGTTGTCACCCTCCCACCAAGCTGCTTGGCGATGGTCTTGTAGCCCATTCCAGCCTTGTGTAGGTCTACAATCTTCTCCCCGACATCCTTGGACAGCTCTTTGGTCTTGGCCACGGTGGAGAGATTGGAATCTGATTGATTGCTTCTGTGGACAGGTGTCTTTTATACAGGTAACAAGCTGAGATTAGGAGCACTCCCTTTAAGAGAGAGAAGAGAAGAGTGCTCCTAATCTCAGCTCGTTACCTGTATAGAAGACACCTGGGAGACAGAAATCTTGCTGATTGATAGCAGATCAAATACTTATTTCACATATTACAATGCAAATCAATTCAAAACTTTTTTGAAATGCATTTTTCAGGATATTTTTTATTGTCTTTCACTGTTATAATAAACCGATCAATAAAATTATAGACGGATCGTTTCTTTGTCAGTGGACAAAGGTTCAAAATCAGCAGCCGATCAAATACTTTTTTCCCTCACTGTAGTGAGGTGTGTATGTATGTATGTGTGTGTGGTATGTATGTATGTATGTATGTATGTATGTGTGTGTGTGTATATGTGTGTATGTATGTATGTATATATATATACTGTGTGTGTTGTATAGAGGGGGTGTATACAGTGAGGGGGTGTATATAGATGAGCCGTTTCTTGTCTAGGATTTTGTCCAGAGGCAGAAACCGATCGTTATCTACTGTACATCTAAAAGTCATTTCCAGGGAAGCAGCTGCTGACACCCTGCACCTCGTCCTCCACAATCCAGCCCCGGGGACACCGGCAACAATGTCATCCCAGGCAGAGGAGATGACATTCTAATATAATGTGGAATAATCTTTAACCGATTGTCTGCCAGCTCTGATCATGAATGGTGTCTGGTGTGTATATCTTCTACTCCTCGCTCCTATAGCAGCCGGGACTCTTTGCATTTGTTTAGCTGCTTGTCAGCTTCTTGGTGCACCCCCCCCCCCCATGTACCCCGGGACCCTGCTGTCCCACCTGGGACCAAGGGATGGCGTGGTTCGTATTGTTGGGTAGAGCGGAGGGGGTGCTTAATCTGCTTTATTGGGGTTCATAGATGACATTGGGGATCTGATGAGACCTCTAATGTGCCCTGAAAGAGGACCTGTCCTATACATAATGTTATCATTTGGGGGCTATTGGGGACCCCCCATGTGACAGCAATAAAGTGAAGTACAAAAAACGAAAGCAACCATTTAAGAAAAAAAA